>JASDQU010213052.1:0-14367 GCA_032191745.1 Picea mariana
TTCCAAGGAAAGTTTCACCCAACCTGAGTTGGCCTTTATGCAGTTTGTCTCTTGACCTCATGATCCGGCCATCCCAAAATTCCAGTCAATTCTTGATTAAAAATCAAAGAAGTTCTATGCCTGATCATCAAGATCCTCTTGTATTTTTCCAATGAGTTGTTGAACACCTATGGTTAGTGAATTCATACACTCAGATTGTACTCCTACCCAAGTTTTGAAGATCTTGAAGTTGTTTCTTGAGCTATGAAGACCTCATCTCCATCCATCGGGCATTATTGGCTTCTTGCAGATGGATACTATACTTGTATATCTTTTATTTTGAGATGTAGATTCACTGTGTATTTCTCGCGACTACACTTTATATAGTTATATGACATGGATATGTAGTGTATTTGATTAGCAACCATGATTTATTTCATCCCGAGCATGGGTGTGCTTGCCTCAGAGACACAATTGTTATTTTTGTAGATGGCACCTCTCGAACTTTGGTACCGAGATCACTCAACTTCATACATTGGTGAAGATTTTTTAATGTATTTTGGCCATCACATGCTCTTTTGACCTCACACATTAGGGGGCATATGTTATATACCTAAATTTATCTACACATGCATACATGGCCTTGACCCTCTTACTTTCATTTGTTTCCAAAGCACTGTTGGGTTTCTCTTCTTAAAAATCAATTTTTAAAAGATGTACATACCTTGCACCATTACTGCCTGCATACATACGCTTGTTACACCACTATAGCTCATGTATATATGCATGTTTCACCATTATAGCCTGTCTATACTTGTAAAAGTTGAAAAAAATAAAAGGTTGTAAGGAATTCGTTGAGATTACGGGTTATCAGTAGTTTCCCAACTAATCCACCTACTATAGTCCATCACCCAACTGAATAACCATCCTTTTGTCATATAAAAGGAGGTGTTGGGGTTTGATTTTACATCTAGACATAAGAACAGTGAAACTCTTCCTGATTTCAAATCCCCTCCTTGTGCAAGATATTGTAGCCTTTTTTTGAGAATTGCCTTAGCATTCCATCATTATCCCCTTATCCCCCTATTTAACCCATTCACTTCTCAAGAAAAGATGAGAAGGTTGAAAGGAGAATCTTATACAAAGGTTCACTTGGAGCTTGGTGAAGGATCCCAGACCAAGTTCATAGATGGTAATCGACTTTGATTTTAAAGGTATAATCTTTGAGTTATTAATAAAATAATTACTTTTCCTGTCCCAAATCATGGTGTACTGAATGATTTTATTGGTTTATGTTTTGAAATTCTAACATCTAACCATAATTTGTATATGGAATAGCATGCTTTTCATTTGTTGTTTTTCAATATTTGGATGTAGATCAGCCCTGAGAGGAGGCATGCAGTCAGTGAAACTTCCAAGCAAAAGCAGTTCATCACCGAACGTGGGATTCGAGGTATAGTTACCCGATCTCCTTTTTCTTTCTTTCTTCATATGAGTTTTGGTATGTTTGGTTTAGTTTAGAGAATTAGTTGACTTTTAGATGATTAATTGATATGCCTACATTCTGAACACTTGTGTAGTCATAGGGGGGTTTTTCCTACTAGAAATCTGGAAGGAGGCTCCAACCCCCTAGTTTCTCAGGCTACAACCTGAGGGAATCTCCAAATCCCCAATTTTCTGGCTACAACTAGAAGGAGGCTACAACCTCCTATGATCTTCGGCTACAACTGGAAGGTGGCTACAACCACCTGTCCTTGCCCCATCCAACCACCCTGAAATATAAGTAGAATGATGGAACCAGTGTCACATTATCACTGTGAGATATACTGTTGTAAACCTATACCAATAAACCTACACCAAACAACCTGTACCAATAACTTGTGCCAACATGTACAATACATCAACCCGTACCTCAACCTATCCCATAAACAAATGCATCAACCATGCACCAAACCTATAAAAATAATCTGTCTCATCAATATTATCAACCAAATCAGATCTACTCACCAAGATCAATCACCAAGAAAACTCTCAACCATATACACGATATCACCAATATGTGCATCAACCAAGCATAACACAACAACTCATAATCATCACCAAGATCAATATGTGCTTCTAATAATATACCAAGACAAGTATGCTACATCATCCATAAACCATGTGTCAAGAATACTACTAACAAGTGCCTCCAACCATGCACCAAGTATGTACCAATCATGCATCAACTACTCATCAACTATGACTCATCAATATGTACCAACATCATCAACTATACACTTCATGTATGTGCCAACTCATCAACTACTTGTCTCAAGCATGTACCCAACATGTACCTCAACAAAAAATCCCTCATCAATTTCATCATCCAAATATCATTTGTAAATCTGTAATAGAATTGGTGTATATGACCACATACTTGCAAAACTTCCTTAAATTTGTCAACAAGAGACTACCATTTTCATCAAACTTTACTTTAGTCTCACATGACTAATTTTGGATTAGTGAAAAACCCTAACTTTAAATAATCATAACTATGTACTTGTAATGAATAAAGTTCTGAAAATAGTAGACAATGTTCTTCAATGACTTTTATGCAATTCATCCAGGTTTCACTTCTTGGAACCTCTTGGAAAAGGAGTTATAGAAAAAATGACATACCTTGTTGAATTTTGGCTTATTCTAGAGATCGAAATTGTAGAGCATTCCTCGCACAAAATATTTGTTGTATGGATCTGAAAATCGTACATAGAATTCTACAGACTGTAGACTAAATAATACATTTGGTCTCAATAAATTTGGATCTTTTATGAAGAAGTTATGTCATTTTTACCTGAAACACCTGTTTTAGACTAGTTTCAGGACTGGCCACAAGCCCTATTTTCCACGGAGTGTAACTCCAAAAATACAATGACCCACAAGCTTAAATTTTTATCACAACTACTTGGATATGTTTCCTCAATGACCTCCATATTTCATTATCTGAATCATTCTAGAAAAAAAACATTATTGTGAAAATGGAGAGATGACCTATAAATAACATACCTTACATCAATGCCCAAAGGGGTTGGATCCAATGGTGGAAAGAGAGGAGTTTGTCACCATTGGGAAAGGTTCAATTCTCATGAGGGATTTACCGAGAGCCATGGGGACACCTTGAGGTAGTGTTAAAACATGTGGTTGCACCCAAAGATACCATATTAAATGGTATCGTGACCCATGCACACATAAGTGGATCAAAGAACACCCCCATTTCCTTCAAATTTTAAGCCCAAAGGGATTGGATCTAATGGTGGAAAGTGAGCAGTTTTTCACCATTGGGAAAGGTTCAATTCTCACGAGGGATTTACCTGGAGCCATGGGGACACCTTGAGGTAGTGGTCGAATGTGTGGTTGCACCCAAAGATACCATATTAAATGGTATTGTGACCCGTGAACACATAAGTGGATCAAATCCCACCACCATTTCCTTCAAATTTTAGCTCGCAGGGGTGTAGACCGATTGGCAAGTGCTGTGTAAATGGAAGCAAATATGTAAAAACAGGTCTCAAGGTCGATTTACCTGTGGTCCATTCTTCTAGGCTGAGTGGAAGCATGTGGGGTTATAGTGGTGGCGGATGGATATCAACCCTGTATCACACAAGTACTAGAACTGTGAGTTGTTGAATCCCCCAGTACAAAAAAAAAAAAACCTTACATCAACAAAAGAATTTATCCTCCCTTGAATTTTGGCCTTCTTTACTTCACCTTCCCTCTTAAATTTTCCTTATATATCCTTTGGTTACCTAATTCACTTGTATATATTCAATATGCTCAGGTGTAATTAAAATGAGAGACCCTTTCCTCTTATTTATACTTTTATGTAGATTCCTCAAGGGGTTACCTTCTAATCATCTTAAATCACTTTCCTTATTTTAGAGCTAACCCACTTCTAACCATTTGTCCACTTAGTAATTTATTCATTAACTTTATTATTTAAATAATTTATTTTGTATCCACTTTGAATTATAGTACACTCATCACTTCACTTTATTGTTTAAATGATTTCTTCTTTGCAACCACTTTGGGTTCTTTGACCTTTTGGGGCTTCTAGATGACTCATGAGGGTTCTCCAACTTCACATGGACATAACTCTCTAACCATTAGGAGTTATGTGACATTGTGCATACCACCGGAAATGGCATGACATGTACAATACATCTAGAATAGTCTTAAATTAAAATATATTAATACTCATACCATTATACATCAAACAAACTTAGGTCCATTACCCAAACCTTTGTGCTACCAGAATTCGCTACCGAACTTTCTTCAACGGTTGACATCAATGAGATCCAACCCAAATAATCAACATCACCTTATTATTCATAATCCTCTTCATAAATTCCATAAGTCATAAAGAGTAAAATTTTCAATTCATTTTCACTATCATCGTATTCATCGAATGATTAATTGTCCTCCTTTGACTAGAGAATTTTTTTTAAGAATTTCTTATTGTTTCTTCTCTTTGTTGGAGTTACTTCACACACACCTAGGATTTATTTTTCTTAAGTTTTTTTCCTTTTTTATTAGTCATTATTCAGTATCCTATATTTTAGGAAGTATAATCATCTAGGGAGAATATTCTCTTCTGTTTGATCAGTTGAGTGGAGTCTAGATGCTACATTGGAATTATCACCATGCAACATTGGGATAATCACCAACTAATGTGCATTGTCCTTGGGATCATCACCAGAATAGCACATTACTCATGATTTCTTAATCTTCTCCTAACTTCACTTTGTTTCGATCAGTTAAATAAAGACTGATAGAGTAGTTAAATCAGACTAGGTGGAAATTGTTGATTAATTGGGTTGGTTTTCATTGATTTCAACCCTTGAAGAAAGTATGGTAGCAAATTATGGTAGCACAAAGGTTTGGGTAATGGAACCAATATTTTTTGATGGATAATTGTATGATATTTGGTATATTTGCAGGAAAAACTATTCTATATGGATAGTACATGTCATGCCATTTCCAATGGTATGTGGAATGTCACATAACTCCTCACAGTTAGAGAGTTATGCCCATGTGAAGTTGGAGAACCCTCATGAGTCATATAGAAGCCCCAAAAGGTAAAAGTAGTCAAATTGGTTGCAAAGAAGAAATTATTTAAATAATAAAGTGAAGTGATGTGTTGGAACACACACAATTTTGAACTTTTGAGTTTCTAGTTTTTGGCTCCTTGGGAATAAAATTATGCACAAAGTGGCCTTTTAATTTTGAATCAAATTCATTGGTTGTATTTTAATAATAAAGCACATATATTATTTTTCATTGAGTGATGCAACACCCCTTGCCTTAGCAGGTTCTGTGCGACCTCCTAGTCCTAGGATCGTTCCAAATCTTCCCCTGAGTCAAATTGACTCTCTGGTTTCCCCATAGGGAATAATTCACACACAAAAATAGGTGTATTCCACAGGCCCTTTTGAGTTATGCCTACATGATCAAACACCGACGGTAACTCCACAACCGACCAAAAAATGTGATCAAGGATTTTTCCTTTTCATGATTTCGGATTTTGTGATTTCATGAATCCTGTTGTCGAGCCCCTTCTCTCTTCAACCTCTGAAACCTGAAACATCAATGAGGGTTGACTCCTTCAATGCGCCGAAAACACGCCTCTTGTTGCCACTTATTTCATATTTTAGAAACTTGAGTGATCGACTAACACTTGTTCCTCTTCCCTTATGATTTTCAGTTTCCAAAACTTTCCCTTTTTGCGAGATCGAAGGTCTTTCGGGATTTTCCCTAAATATTGACCACTCCCTTGACTTTCGTCATACGTTTCCTCTGATTAATTCTTAGGACCCACCTTTCGAATTTTTACTTTTCTCAATTTTGAGAGTTGCATTGACATGCAACTCTATCTCTTGACTCCCAGAAGTCTGAAACCTGATTGGGCCCATGACTATTGTCCTTCAATGTTTTCGATAATTTTTCCTTTCACTCTTCAGTACTTCGCGACTTGTGAGATCCACAGCAGAAAGGTTCCTCACCTCCTGAAACTTCGATCTCTGAATTCATGAAACCTCGCCTCCAACGTGATCTACGATGGAGATCCTCCATGATCTGACAACTCCGTATCTTTCAGCTTTTCGTGAACCTGAGAGTTTGAAACTCTCAATTCCAAAGATCGCTACCTCCTCTACTTCCCAACATCTGAAGTGCCAAAATGTCGAAATCCCGAAATTCACCCCAAGGCACGTTGCATTTCATGACTTTGGGATTTTCAATGCCAAGCACCCTGACTCCTTGTCATCAATATTCCTAGTATGTTGAACCCCAAAATACGGAAATTTCACACTTGATTATCCTTTTCACGAACCGAGAGTTTGAGTGACCAAGGGTTTTGACCTGCACTCCCAACTTACGGGTCTTGAATTCCAAAAATGATTTGACAGTTCAGACAGACCAAGATCAATAGTCCACATTGATTCTTGATGTCAGGGTGGTGGATTCGTCCAACTCCTAACCACCTTCCAGCTCCTCTGGATCTTATGTCCCCACAATTTCATGAGTTCTCCTTGGAGAATTCTGACCGCCTGATCCTCAATGACTTCTGCGAGATGAATCGATGTTCTCCCTCCTGAACTTGTCTTTTATGAGATTATTTCGACTTTTGTCTCCCTTTTAACACTCCAAAGGTACTATCCCTCCTGAGCTTTCACTTCCAAACTCAAGTCCCCAAAAGGAATTCTTCTCGTACTCCTTGCGGAAATATTTCAAATAACCTTTGGTTATTTGAGTCCTCGACTCTGTGCGCTCTTTGCAACAACAATCCTTCCACCTTCACCTTAGTTGATAACTTTTAAGGTTTCAAATAGCCTGCGCACACCTTGCATGACTCTATGCCTTACCTACACTTCTGTGAGAAATGATAACAACGGTATCTCTCCTGAGCTTTCTGAGATAAAACTCAGACTCTTGTCAACACACACCTTGTGGACGTTTCACTTCACTCCTTGCAAGAACTCTCAAAATGAGAAACAATTGAAACTCATTCTTCTCCCCTCTCAGACTTCATACATTCACCATGAAATCATACACACAACATAGAATTAAAACAAATGCATAACAGAGAAAACAAGCAGTTGTAAACATACCATTCAATAGATGTAAATAGTAATCATCACAACACCATGAAAATTGAGTCAAAGCTTTATATATTAACTCATGTGTTCCTGTACATGGGTTCTTCTCTATAGCTCTCTGCTACAACTCAACAACTTATGAAAATTTGAATGCTCTTAACAACGTTCTTCCTCTAATGATACAATAATACAAGGGTGAGGGTGTCTATAACCGTTTTCCTTCCTACACTTCTAAAACTATCTAATCTCTTAATTCAAATCTACCTACTTTCATTAAATAGACTTAATGTCTATTACCTCCAACATATGAGAGAAAATTGCTCAAGATCTATTTACAACATGCAAGTATGTTTCCTTTAACTACTACATTAATATCTGCTCATTAATTTTTCAAAAACATTTCAAAATGTGTACTGGACTTTTCCGATTGTCTTCTGCCTTTATGGTTGCTTGGATGGCTTCTTACGATGCTCCTGCATCATACTCCCTTGCTTGACAATTTTCATGAGCTTTTGCACAGTTTGTCCATGCTTATGAATTTATGCTTCATCTTCCCAACTAGCATCTTCAACTGTATGTCCCTTCCATTTGACCAAGTATTCAAAATACTCTTTTCTCTTGGTCTTTTTGCTAATCCTCTTATCAATTATGCTTTCCATCTATGACTTCTCAACTACAGGAATTTGTTTTGTCCATTGAATCTCTTTCTGTTCCTTCTCTACTCCTGCTTCTTCAACTCTATAAGGGTAGAAATCCACAATATTGAATATCAGTGAGATTCCAATCCCATCAGGTAATTCAATCTCATATGCGTTTGCCCCAAATTTCCTTATGACCTTGCACGGTCCAATCGTTTTCATCTTCAGTTTGTTATATGTTTCCCTTGGGAACCTTTCCTTCCTCAGATGTGAAAGAATCATATCACCAAATTCAAATTGAAGTTCTCACCTGTGTTGATCTACTCTCCACTTGTATTCTTGACTTGAACTCTGCAATCGCTCTTTGACTCGGTTGTGAAGCTCCTTCATTCCTTCTGCAAAGTCTTCTGTACTAGCACTCTTGAATTCAGCGTGTTTTGAATCTTTCAATTCAGAAACTCCCCTTGGCTACATTCCATATACAATCTAGAATGGACTCTGCCCTGTGCTTCTGTTAAGCAAATCATTATAATAAAATTCCACCTATGGCAAAATGTGATCCCATTGACTATGGTGTTCAGTCACTAAGCTCCTCAACAAATCTCCCAAGATTTTTTTCACGACTTCTGTCTGCCCATCCAGTTGAGGATGATATGTTGAGCTAAAAGAAAAACTTGTCCCCAACTTCTTCCACAAAGTCCTCCAGAAATGTCCTACGAACTTGGTATCTCGATCAGAAACGATACTCCTTGGAAAGTCGTGAAGTCTGACGACTTCTTTGAAAAACAGGTTCGCAATATGAGTTGCGTCACTGGTTTTCTGGCATGGTATGAAATGTGCCATTTTTGAAAATTTGTTGACTATCACAAAGATTGAATCACATCCTCTTTGTGTTCTTGGCAGTCCCAATATAAAATCCATGCTCACTGCATCCCACGGCCTTTCTGGTATGGGTAATGGTTGATATAATCCTGTGTTCTGTCTTTTTCCTTTCGTGTGGTGACAAATTCTGCATCCGTCCACAATTTTCTTAACATCTGTCCTCATCCCTGGCCAAAAATATGAACCATTCAACTTTGAGAATGTCTTATCATTACCGAACTGTACGACCAATCCTCCACTGTGTTTTTCTTTCAGCAAATTCTCCCTCATGGAGCATTTTGGAATACATAGTTGATTTCCCCAGAATAATAACCCATCCTGGATCATGTATTCAGCCCATTTAGCATGTTTTTGGTTCAACTTCTCTTGTTGAGTCATGAAATGCAAAGCGTGATTATCATTGTACAAAACAAACTCTTTAGGAACCAAATAATGTCTCCATTTCTTCAGTTCTTATATGACTGCATAGAATTATTTGTCATATGTTGAGTACTTGATCTTCACTTCATTCAATTTTTCACTGAAGTATGCGATCGATCTGTCATCTTGTCTCAAGACCGCTCCAATTGCAAATCCACTTGCATCACACCTAACCTGGAATGTCTTGCTAAAATATGACAAAACCAGAATTGGTTACTCAGTAATGCTCTTCTTCAGCAGATTGAAGCTCTTCTCTGCTTCTTCTATCCAGTGAAAAGATTTATGTCTTTTCTTCACCGTATCCATCATTGGTGCACTAATTCCACTA
Organism: Picea mariana; assembly: GCA_032191745.1. Classification (NCBI taxonomy): domain Eukaryota; kingdom Viridiplantae; phylum Streptophyta; class Pinopsida; order Pinales; family Pinaceae; genus Picea; species Picea mariana. The sequence goes on from JASDQU010213052.1 coordinate 9,381, forward strand.
AAATTTTGAATGAATTTCTTGTAGAAACTTTCCAAACCATAGATGCTTCGAACTTCAAACACACTCTTTGGCGATGGTCTTAATTGCATCTACCTTTTCTGGATCCATCTTCAACTCATTTGCGGAGATAACAAAACCCAAATAAATGAGTTATGTCCTCATAAATGACAATTTCTTCATATTTATTAGCAATTTATCTTGTTGTAATCTTCTCATTATTGCAGCTAACTGCTTCAAGTGTTCTGCTCCTATTTTTCTGAAGATTAATATATCATCAAGATATACAATGAAGAATTTCCCAATGAAATCCTTCAGGACTTCATTCATCAACCTCATGAAAGTACTGGGTGCATTCGTTAAGACAAATGGCATGAAAAGCCATTCATATAGCCCCTCATTCATCTTGAATTCTGACTTCCATTCATCACCTTCTCTCATTCAAATTTGATGATACCCGCTTTTCAAATCAATCTTTGAAAAAAAAAAATCTCCACTCAAGCAATCCATCAAGTCATCCATCCTTGGTAATGTAAATCTGTATCTGATGGTAATATTATTGATCACCCTTGAGTTTGTACACATTCTCTAGTCTCCATCTTTCTTTGGGCTGAGAACTGTTGGAACAACGCATGGACTCAAGCTTTCTCTAATCAATCCTTTTTCCATTAAGTCTTGGACCTGTCTCTTAACTTCTTCATTTTTCTATGGCGTCAACCTACATGCAGATTTGTTTGGTAAACTGACTCCAGGTATAAGGTTGATATGATGGATTATACTTATGATAGGTGGCAACGAACAAGGTATTTTGTCCACTACTATATCAGCAAACTCTCCCAGTAATTCCTGGATTTCTTTTGGTAAATCATATATTCTTGTACTAGTCAAAACACTTCCAGGCTTCTTGACCACAATAAATTGTGTGTCTTCCTTCTTCTTAACCTCATTAAGAAGTTCCTTCCCACTCATGAGAAGTACAATGTTGTTCATCTCTGTTTTCACCTCTTGGTTTTTAATCAGCAGCAACATGTGCATCCTCCCATTCTTATCTAGGGTGAACTGAGCTTGCAAGCACCTCTATTTTGCTCACTAAGGTGACGAATGAGGTGCAACACTCATCATTAAAGATCTTCTGCCCTCAGCATCTTCTACCTCAACATTATGTCCTTGAGCTTCGACAATGTGACTTTCACCACCATCTTTTTTCTTATCTGGATACTCATAGGATTTATGTCTGATCTTTCCATAGACAAATCATTTTACTTCACCGCTTCTGCCTCTTCCTCTTCCTCTAGCTCGAGGAAAAGTATTTCTATCGGCATACTTACCTCTCTGTGAGATTCCTAATCTCTCATGTTGAGTTTGAGGTTTCTTTCCCTCTTCTTTAGGTCTCTGAGTTCTGTCTTGGGCAATTTTTTTACCTCTAGATTGACTTCTGCCTCGACCTCTTTGACCTTGCTTCTGGCTCAGCTTCTCTTCAGCTTTCAGAGCTATCTGATAAGAATCTTCCACATTTCAAATGGTTATCATGATCATCTCATATTGAATGTCATATCGTAGACCATTCATGTATTTGGAAACTTTTTCATGATCACTTTCCCGATGACTTTCTCTAATGTTTATCCTGTAGAATTCTTCAGTATATTCTTTCACTGACATCAGCTTCTGTCTCAAATTTTGCATCCTTCAAAACAGAGTGATTTGATAATCCTTGGATATAAATTTGGATTTCATCTTTGCAACCATTCTATCCCAGCTTTTTATTTTTTGCTTTCTCTTGCGACATTTGTCAGCCTACAGTTCATCCCACCATAGTGTTACATGCCCTTTAAGTCTAGTAATGGCATGTTTTACCTTCTTGTCTTCCTCGACATCCTCATAGTCGAGGTACTTGTCTAGAGCTCTAATCCAATCTAGAAGCTCTTCAACATCCAAGTTTCCCTCATACACTATAATGTCCATTTTTTCTATGGCACCTATCCTAGAAACAACCCTGAATAGGCGTTCGTCCATAGCATCTTCGACTACAACTTCTTCTCCTTCATTTTCACTTTCATCCTTTCTGATATATCCAATGTCAACTGTGCACCTTTGTTCTGTCTCCATGGCATCTAGCCTAGCAAGTAACTCGTGCATTTCTCTTTCTCTTGCTGGATCAGGTATTGGAATTGGCCTGTCTCTTCTTATCGGTGGCATGGCTGTAAAATGTTCCCCTGTTCTCTCTGCTACAGAAAGAAAAAAACCTATTCTAAGCTCGGATACCACACTGACGTGTATCAGACTACTCATTTTCCTCTAGCTCCTTTTGCCTGAAATATACAGATAAAATCAAGCTCTGATACCACAACTGACGTAGCACCCCCTGCCTCAGCAGGTTCTCCACGACCTCCCAGTCTTAGGATTGTTCCAAATCTTCCCCTGAGTTAGATTGACTCTTTGGTTTCCCCACAAGGAATACTTCACACACACAAACAGGTGTATTCCATAGGTCCTTTTGAGTTATGCCTACGTGATCAAACACCGGTGGTAACTCCACAACCGACCGACAAATTTGATCAGGGATTTTTATCTTTCGGGATTTTGGATTTTGTGATTTCGCAAATCTTGTTGTTGAGCCCCTTGTCTCTTCATCCTCCAAAACCCAAAATGTCAACAAGGGTTGACTCCTTCAATGCACTAAACACACACCCCTTGTTTCCACTTATTTCAGCTTTTAGAAACTTGAGTGATCGACCAACACTCATTTCTCTTCCCTTATGATTTTTCGGTTTCTGAAATTTTCCCTTTTTGCGAGATCAAAGGTCTTTCGGGATTTTCCCCAAATCTTGACCACACCCTTTACTTCTGTCGCACGTATCCTCTGATTAATGCTTAGGACCCACCTTTCATCTTTTTCCTTTTCATGATTTTGGGAGTTGCGTTGACATACAACTCTGTCTCTTGACTCCCAGAACCCTGAAACCCAATTGAGCCCACGACTATTGTCCTTCAATGTTTTCAGAAATTTTTCCTTTCACTCTTCGGGACTTCGCAACTTGCGAGATCCACAACAGAAAGGTTCCTCACCTCCCGAAACTCCGATCTCTGAATTCCCGAAACCTTGCCTCCAACGTGATCTATGGTTGAGATCCTCCATGATCCGACAACTCTAGATCTTTTGGATTTTCGCAAACCTGAGAATTTGAAACTCTCGATTCCAAAGATCATTGCCTCCTCTACTTCCCGACACCCAAAGTGTCGAAATGTTGAAATCCCGAAATTCACCCCAAGACACGTCGCATTTCGCGACTTCAGGATTTTCAATGCTAAGCACCCTGGCTCCTTGTCATCAAGATTCCCAGTATGCCGAACCCTAAAATACCAAAATTTCACACTTGATTATCCTTTTCGCGAACCGTGAGTTTGAGTGGCCAAGGGTTTTGACCTGCACTCCCAACTTACGAGTCCTGAATTCCTGAAATGATTTGACGTCTAAGACAGACCATGATCAATGGTCCACATTGATTCTTGATGTCAAGGTGGTGGATTTTTCCAACTCCTAACCACCTTGTAGCACCTTTGGATCCTATGGTCCCCATGATTTCATGAGTTCTCCTCAGAGAATTCCAACCACTCGATTCACTCCTCAATGACTTCTGTGAGACAAATCAGTGTTCTCCCTCCTGAACTTGTCTTTTGTGAGATGATTTCAACTTTTGTCTGCCTTTGAACACTCCAAAGGTACTATCCCTCCTGAGATTTCACTTGCAAACTCAAGTCACCAAAAGGAATTCTACTCGCACTCCTTGCGGAAATATTTCAAATAACCTCTGGTTATTTGAGTCCTCGACTCTGTTAACTCTTTGCAACAATAGTCCTTCCACCTTCACCTTAGTTGATAACTTTTAAGGTTTCAACTAGCCTGCACACACCTTGCATGACTTCGTGACTTACCTGCACTTCTGCGAGAAATGAGAACAATGACATCTCTCCTGAGATTTCTCAGATAAAACTCAGACTCTTGTCAACGCACACCTTGCGGACGTTTCTCTGCACTCCTTGCAAGAACTCTCAGGATGAGAAACAACTGAAACTCATTCTTCTCCCCTATCAGACTTCATACATTCACCATGAAATCATACACACAACATAGCATTGAAACAAATGCATAACAAAGAAAACAAACAGTTGTAAACATACCATTCAAAATATGTAAACGGTAAGCATCACAACACCATGAAAATTGAGTCAAAGCTTTATATATTAACTCAAGTGTTCTTGTACATGGGTTCTTCTCTATAGCTCTCTACTACAACTCAATAGCTTATGAAAATCTGAATGCTCTTAACAAAATTCTTCCTCTAATGATACAATAATACAAGGGTGAGGGTTGTTATAACCCTAAATTTCACCACACATACTTACCTGGCATCAGGCCAACTCATATCCCTTCATTGCCAAAACATCTACTAAAAAAACTCTTTGAAAATCCTCTTGGGTGAAGGTACACGTGCCCTAACCCACTACTACACACGTTAGAATGCTGGCAGGTCTACTACTGCACACGTTGGAATGCTGGTAGGCCTACTACAGCCCGCGTTTACCTAACAAAGCACAAAAACAGGGAAGTTGCCAATGGGACAAAAATCTATGGGTCAATTAACTGAAACTCCTGGCCATGCATGGCCGAGAGTTCGTCCAAAACCCTAGGTCCTTCTAGCCTATAAAAGAAGGGGTAGGGGTACTATTTGGAGAAGGAAGAATATAGAAAAGAAACTCTGCCCAATGGCCAATTCCATTTGTCCCAACCCTTTAGCCTTTCCTTAAGCCTAAGGAGAATTAATGCAAAGCAGTTGGAGGAAAAAGAAGAGGAGGAGCCTAGGATCAGGATCAAGGAGCGGTGGCCGATCTCGACTTTGATTGTAAGTTGATTCATTTTGAAAATAATAAAAAGAATACTTTTTCTATCCCAAATGCATGAGTTATCTATGATTTGTATAATTTATGCTTA
>JASDQU010213054.1:0-13406 GCA_032191745.1 Picea mariana
TATGAGTGGCTTGTTATGCCATTTGGATTGACAAATGCCCCAAGTACTTTTATGATATTGATGAATGAAGTCTTGAAAGATTTCATAGGTAATTTTGTGATTGTATATCTAGATGATATATTGGTCTTCAGTAAAACTGAAGAAGAGCATTTGAGACATATGACATTAGTGATGAGGAGACTACAACAGGAGAAGTTGTTGATAAATATAAAGAAGTCCTCTTTTATGAAGACAAAACTCATTTATTTGGGTTTTGTGATCTCTTCAAATGAATTGAACATGGAACCAGAAAAGGCGAGAGAAATCAAATAATGGCTATCACCAAGAAGCATATTTGAGGTTAGAAGCTTCCATGGATTAGCAGATTTCTGTAGGAAGTTCATTAGAAATTTCAGTGGAATTTGTCCGCCAATATTGGATACAGTGAAGAAGAGGCACAAGTATTTTAAGTGGAGAGAAGAGGCTGAGAAAAGGTTCAGAATATTGAAGGAAAAGATAATTGGACATCCAATTCTGGTCTTTCCAGATTTCGGGAAGACATTTCAAGTAAGGTGTGATGCTAGTGTAGTTGCAATTGGAGCAGTTTTGAGCCAATATAATAGGATTGTTGCATATTTCAGTGAGAATTTGAATGAAACTAAGAAGAAATACTCCACATATGATAAAGTATTTTATGCAATAAGTCAAGACTTGAAGAAATGGAGGCACTACCTTATTCCAAAAGAATTTGTTTTGTATAGGGATAATCAGGCTCTACAATTCATAACCAGACAAGAGAAGTTAAATCAAAGACATGCTAAGTGGATAGAGTTTATGCAAAATTTCACTTTTGTCATTCAACATGTCTCTGGTAATGCTAACAAATTTGTTGATGCATTGAGCAGGAGATGTCTGATTCTACAGGAATTTCAAGTGAAGACCTTAGGGTTTGAACACTTTAAGGAGATGTATTGTGATGATCCAAATTTTAAAGAAGCATATGAAGCATGTTTGAATCATGTGCTCAGAGAAAAAAGTTCATGGACAGAGTATATGGTTCAATGTATATAGTTTCTCAAAGGTTTCCAGTTGTGCATACCAAAGTGTTCAATGAGAGAAAATATATTGAAGGAAAAACATAGTGGAGGTCTAGCGGGACATTTCAGCCATGAAAAGAAATTCACACATTTGAACAGTTCATACTATTGGATGGGTATGAAAGCAGAGGTGAATAAGTTTGCAAATAGATGTAAAATTTTCCAGTATGCAAAAGGAAAGAAAAAGAACATTGGACTTTATCAACCATTGTCTATTCTAGATAGGCCTTGGGATGCAATAAGAATGGATTTTGTGTTGGGATTTCCAAGAACCCAAAGAGGAAATGATTCCATATTTTTTTTTGTTTCTAGATTCTCAAAGATGGCACACTTTATCCCATGCCAGAAAACTAGTGATGCAACACACATTGCAAATCTATTTTTCAAGGAAGTTGTAAGACTTCATGGGTTGCCCATGAGTATTGTCTCGGATAGAGACACTAAATTCGTTGGTCATTTATGGAGAACATTACGTAAGAAGTTGGGGAAAAAATTGTCTTTTAGTGCAACATATCACCCTCAAACGGATGGACAGACTGAGTGTAATACCCTTAGGCCGAACCCAATTTTAAATGTAAATACAAATGTATGTAAGCTGGTGAGTTGTTTGATATCATTTTTGTATGCACCTTCCATGGTATAGTGCACGAATTTACTGCGTAGTAAAATGATGAAGTGTGCACATTCTAGGATACCGCGTGCATCAACTTAAGTGCATGTGATCTTGAGTCTAGAGATCTTTGTGTATATAATGTGTTTTATAGGATGGTGATCCGGTTTTGTGATGAGTAGGTCGAAGAGCCTAGATGTTAAAGGCCAGTGCGCCTATTTTTGTATATGTCACATCATTAATATAAAATACATCGTTGCACACAAACCGACCATGATAAAAGAGTATGGGGGACTAAACTCCACTAGTTAGGGAAAGAGGGGGATAAAAGTTAAGGAAAAGGGGCTAAGCTATGGAGCTTAAGCCAAAAAGGAATATTATATTAATATTTATTAAATCATAAAGTATGGATAATTATTTTATCCTAAGTTCTAAGGTTGGGGACAAGTGGGCCAAAGTAGCTCCCAACATGACAAGTGTCAAGTTAGGGACATGCATACATATAGTTTGTACTCAGTTCATTTTGGATCATTCAGTCATCCATTTAGCTATTCCATGATTATTCACTCACTCGCTCAGTTATCCTCCGTACCTTCATGTCACTGTACCTGAATTTGTATAAGTATCCATACCTATAGGTGTACCTGGTTAACTTGGGAGTTGGACTGAAGAAGCAGGTTGTTAGGCCCATGGGATATTGAAGAGGTGGGTTGTCAGACTTGTGAGCAATTTCTCTCTGGGTGAGAGAATTGTTGGGAATTGATTTCCTGAAGGTGCTAAACTATAGCTACAGGGCTCTGAGACTTCCTGTCTAGCCTATTGCTGAAGCCCGGACATGAAGTGGGGAAGTTGAAAGACTGTTGAGCAGAGAAGGGGAACACTTCCTGGGGTGGGACATGCATGTGGGGAATGAGGGAATGTAGGTTGTTAGTTTCAGTTGGCACCCATGAAAAAGTCTTTCCTATTGTTTGTGATACATCATCCTAGTTAGGAACCCCTTTACCCGGGTGGAGTTTAGTCCCAACTCGAGGGTGACCCACTGTTGAGAGTGATGAGCAATGTAGTCTAAGGCTAGGAGTTTCATGGAAGTTCCGAATGCACTTTGTGATATAATTACCAATATAAGTGTCAATTGTGTGATAAATTTACATGTTGCATTATTATTTACGTGTTTATTTTTATGGGTTTATCCTATGTGTGATTATAATTGTCTTTATATTTATGTGTATTGCCTGTATATTATGCATGTATATGTTTACTGTTATTTAATTAGGAATCCATGCATTTACAGAATGTATTTGTCTGTTTACGTTTTATATATAAAGTTTTGCAAGAGTTCTGTGTGTTTGTGTTTTAATTGCATGTAGTTCGAAAAAAATTTGTGGCATAGCTCAGTTGGATGTTGGGTATGTTACAGTATGTTGAGCAGAGAATAAAAGAGTTTTATGGAGTAGCATGGCCCGACATGGGTGGATGGGGATGTTACACTGAGGTGGTAAATTGGAGTTTAGGATATTTTCTAAGGAGTTTGGTCACATAACATCAAAGCTAGTGGGATTAGATTTTTTCACAAGCAGAGTTTGCATATAATGACTTGGGGAATAGAAGTACGGGAAAGAGTCCATTCCATATAGTGTATGGAATGTATCCATGACGAGTATCATAATTGAGAGATCTAGAGAATACTGAATTCATAAGCATTGAAGCAAAAATAACTCTATTGATAGGGCTCTCTTTAGGGGAACTGGGCTTTTCTTGGAATGTTGCAGGCCGTTTGGCTTGCTACTTCTGAAACTTCTTTTTTCACTAATTGCCTCAATCAATTCTTTGGAAAGCGGTTTTTCTTTGGGAGAAGATTTGGTAAGCTCATAGTCACTTTGGACAACAAGTTGTGTCCTAGGCCTTAGGTCATACTTCCTCTTAACTTCATCCATCAGATTGTCATTTATGAGTTGGAACTAAGATGGGAAGAATTCGCTGTAGAAATGAAAATACTTCATACTTGGATCAAGGAGCAGTTGCAGAACAATAATGCAAAGTATAAACACAAAGTTGACCAGCATGGAAGAGAACTTCAATTTGAAGTGGGAGCTCAAGTTTTAGCACACTTGAGGAAGGAAAGGTTCCCAAGGGGAACATATAACAAACTGAAGTTGAAGAATATTGGACCATGCAAGATCCTAAGAAAATTTGGTAACAATTCTTATGAGATAGAGATGCCAGGGGGTTTGGGTATATCACCCATATTTAACATTTCAAACCTGTATCCTTACAGGGAAAATGACACAGAAAGATGAGAAGATCAGCCAGAGATTCAGTGGGAGAAGCATATGCTTGTAACAGAGAAGCAAAAAATGGACAAGATCATTGATCATAGGATTGGTACGAGGAACAAGTGAAAGACCTATTTTGATTATTTAGTAAAGTGGAAGGGACACCCAATAGAAGATGCTAGTTGGGTAAATGAAGTTGATGTCCAGAAGCATGGAAAAGCAGTGAAGGATCTCATGGATAGGAGTCCATGAATTGTTTCCTGGAGTATGATGCAGGAGCATCGCCATCAAAACACACGTGGAGAGACAACTCAATGCCCTAACACAACTTTTAAATTATTGTTGAGATTTTGGAAACTAGCGTTTCCTGCAAATATTTTTTGAATGGATGATTAAGGGAGATTGAAACGATTAGAAGTTAAAATGATCACGTGAGATATGGGATTTTTCACTCTTAGACGTTAATGTAATGGTTCTTAAGTGGGAGTTAGTTTCTTTTTCTTCGAGAATAGAGGTAGTCAAAGGGAACCCTAGGATCTCTCTAGTATAACTAGAGGTGTTGTATGCCGAAATGAGGTTGTTGAACATGATGGTAGCTAGGAATTAGTTGAGTATTGTTGTTGTTGAATCTTAATTAGAAGTTACTGAATGTTGTTATAACTCATATAGATTTAGATGAATATAACAGATAAATATTGATCCAAATGCATGTGCCGCTATTGCTTGTCTATCTGAGTGAATGGTAGACTTTCTGTTTACATTATGTTCTCTGTTATTTTGTGGTTTTATGAATGCATGGATTTCAATGTTTAATGTATGAATATCTGAGACTTAGATAAGTTTCAATTGTTTCTCTTCTATGAGCCTATGCAAGGAGTGAATGGTGTCTGCAAGGTGTACTTGGACAGAGTCTATTTCGACCCTGAAGCTCAGAAGAGATAACGTTGAACCATTGTTTGTAAGGAGCGCGTTGACATAGTATTTTTGACTCAAATGTTCAGGAGGAGTAGTTCGAGAAATTACTCGCAGAAGTGTGTGCGAATATCTATTGCAAGGTGTGTACAGACGCAAAATTTGACTAAGTGTATAAGAAAATCCTTTAAGGAGCCCAAATCTCAAAGAAAGGACAAGATCAAAAGAGATAGCTGGAAAATTATTCAATAGGGAGGAGCCTCTTTGAATTTTCTTGAATCAACGAGCGAGATCCGTCCAAGAGGAAGTGGAATCATTTCAGACCGTTAGATATTAGACAGTTGCACAGTGGTTATCCATGGAGTATTTCAGAATTTTGGGATTGAAAGGTTCCCAAGTATTTAACTAGTGGATATCACCGAAGTTGTGAAGAACAGAGTGAATCCTAGCCGTCGGTTGTCGTGAGGATATGTGGCAGAAATATAGAAGTTTCGGGAGATAGAACTCCAGAGGAATTAGAGTGGAGTGAGGTGTAATATTTGTGAAGTCGCGAAGCTGATCTAGACCGTTGGATCCAGGAGGAAACGTGACAAAGATCTGTGTGTTCTGGTAGAAAGGAACTTCGGGGAAACAGAGAGGTGAAGGCATGGGAAGTTCTGAAGGTTGAAGTGTCGAACCCTATTGAAATCGTTTGTTGGAGAAGGACGTGTGGCGCTTGATCCATAACTTCATGGAAAAGTTATTTCGAGGGGAGGATAGGAGTTGAGCCATTCTAAATTCCCAAAGGCCGGAGTCTGAATAGATCACAATTGTTGGATGTGGGAGAAACAAGAACCATCGATCTGCCTAGGTGAGTTCGTAGTTCAGTGTTAGAAGGAATAATGTTGTAGTCGTTACTAAAATAGTCGGAGACTGAATTTCAAAGAGCCTTTCAGGATTAAACTCGGGTCATAGCCCGAGGTCATATGTGGGGAAGGGCTAGTGAAAAAGAGCCAGTGCCTAAAATATGAAAGTTTGAAAAGTTCTTAGGAAGGGGCCTGTGGGTGCCATACGACCTACGCCTAAGGTGACAGAAGGACCTGTGTTCGATTCAGGGTGAGGCCAAAATGGTCTCAAGGAGCTAATCAAGCTTAGATAGTTAAAGATCCTTGACTAGGAGGTCACACAACCCCGAGGAGAGAAGGGGGGTCTGCATCACATCCCTCCATACATATTGATCTATTGCTTAGTCAAAACTGGAATGCTCAAGATCAATTATGCTACTCATAAGCACCATGTAGTTCGAAAACTTTCTCGTAGGCCCACTCTCTCTCACCACATTCCTAGGAACCTCACCAACATTCCTCAATGTTTGTAATAGTCACTTGGGTCTTATGAAAATACTAGAAGGGGGTAAATCCTACTCCCCACCTAAAGTATGAGTTGTTGACTATTGCTAATCCTTTGGAGCCTGCTACTCCTCATCCTCTGTCACTATTGATGACTCTTGAGATATCTTAGATTCCAAGTTTTCCTTAAAATCAATACATCTTCGTACAATTAAGATGGTATAAATAAATTGTAATCCTTTGAGGTCTCGTTGTACCCCACAAATATACCCTTATGTCCTGAAGGTTCCATCTTTTTCCTCTTCTCCACAGGCACATGGATGTATATTGGAAAACCAAAGATCCTCAAATGTCCTATCTCTAACTTCACTCTTGAGAATTCCTCCTTTAGAGTATTATCCCCCAATATCCCATGAGGAATCCTATTATTCACACACACCATTGTGTTACATGCCTCTTCCCAAAGAAACATATGAAAATCCTAGTCATATTTCATAGCCCTAGAAGAACCAATGATGGATTGATTCTTTCTCTCCACAACCCCATTTTTTTGAGGTTTGTATGAGATTGTCATCTTTATATGAGAGGGTTGTCTGATTCTTTCCCTCTCCCTTCACTGAATACTTTCCATTATCACCAAGATCCACATGAACATATGAGTCCCTCTCCTTCAGATTGCTAAATATCTCCTGTTATTTTTTCATATGACAAGATGCACCACTATCTAAGTACCACACATTCATGTTGGGTGTGCTAGTATAAAGGTGAGAATCTAGTGACAAATCCTTCTCGAACTTTGTTGCAAACTCATCTAATTGTGTCTTTGTTGATTTTTTTGTATGTGTCTTTCTTTTTCCCTTTTTTTTCTCTAGACACTGCAATGCATAATGTCCATTCTTATTACATGAGAAGCACTTGATTTTACTCAATTCCTTCTTCTTCCCTAGTTGCGATGATCCTCCATCACTGTTACCCTTCTTGTTGGAACTCTTTCCTTTTCCCTTCCATACCTTTCTCACAGGGGACAAGTTCTCGGCACTACTTCCCTGCTTGCTTATTTTGTAGTACTCTCGAGTCTCTTCCTAGATGAAATCATCCCAAAGCCTCTGCCAATCTAGGACATGTTCCCAAGAACAAAATCCCTTCAAAAATGGTTCCCAAGACATGGGAATACCATTCATTGACACATTCATAGGTTTTTTGTCCTCCTTTTTCTCCCCTATGGCTACAAGATAATCACATACCTAACCGATTCTCATGAAATAGATGGTAAGAATGTCAGATCTAGACATCTGTATCGATCTGAGTTTATTTCTTAAGACCATATTTTTATTCATGTTAGTGCTATGAAATAAACCTAGCAAGGAATAAAAAATGATCCAGGTGGATATTGGTGGCCAACCACCTCTTCCAACTGGCTCTCATACAATTTTCATCTTGGTAGTTGTTTTCTAGATTTTCGGGTCCTAAACTTTCGGGGCCGTTTTGAGGCCCTAAACAACGTTTTTTGGGATTTCCATACTCACACTATAGACAAAATTAGAATGTGATGGAAAAATGTGTAGTACTCGAATAGACCTTTCCAATGGGCTATTATGTACCTAAAATGGATATTGTGTGCAAAAGTTACAACCCTGGAAAGTTGATGTACCAACTCACCCCATCTGGGCCCACATGATTTTTGGCACTTCATCTCCTAGGGTTAGGTTTTTGGATATATAGGGTTTTATGATTACTTCTTGATTCTAAAAATGGCTAGAGGTTTCATTGTAATTTTCTCAGGAGAATGTGCTTAGCCGCCGCATCTCTTCTAAAAGATTAGCTACCACCATTCAAGAAAGATTGTTTCATTCTTCACTTTACAGTTTCAACATATTTCCTTATTGAATAGAGGTTAAGTTTTATTGTATCTCTTTTATTTTTCTCTAGATATCTATGTGAATGTTATAGATCTATGTTTCATTTTGTTCCTCTCATAAATCCATATCAATGGTATCAAAGCAGTCTTCTCTTCATTTTTTTCTTTGTGCATGTCCCTAACAAGGTCAGGGTATAAGCAGTTGGGACTCGAACTAGTTGAGCCTTTGCAAGATTGGCCTCGCCAAACTTGATAGTCTCCCATGGGGGAAAAAAAGAGAGACGATGGGGCAGGAGATCCATTTAAATTGTTTCTCAAGGAAGTGCTTGCATGACAGAGGAATGAGATGATGGATACTTTTGCACAAATCCTTCAACGAATGTCAACATGCGACGCATATTCCTCGAGAAGAGACACTTCCCCCTTCAAGGTACAAATCAATTTGGGTATTTCTATATTTGAAGGTCAAATATATGAAAATTCTTTAGACAAATGGTTAAAACTTCTAGAAGGGTATTTTTCTGTCCATAACTTTTCTGATAGATAAAATATTACATTTGTTCTCCTTAAGTTTGTCCCCCATGTCAAATATTGGTGGGAAAAATTATGTGAGAAAAAGGAAACAAAGGGATATACATTATTTGTAGTCACACCCACTTGGGGTTATTTTAGTGATTCTATTAAGGAACAATACTACCTTGTTGGAATTTATGACAACTTATATACAAGATGGACCACACTGCAGTAGGAAAGGGACAAACAGTCCCAGAGTTCACCAATGTGTTCCATACCTTCCTCACCAATATGGGTATCAAGGACTTTGAGTGACATATGGTTCTCAAGTACTGTGACAATATTCATAGATACATCCAGATAGAAATGGATTTTATGTAAATATCATCCTTTGCTACATCCTATCGATATGTTGTTAAAATCGAGCAGAAGCTTTAACAAAAGACGTGGCATTTTGGGTCTACAAACCCCTCGCAACAAAATCAAGGAACATGCAGCCCCAACCCATAGAACTAAGGGTGGAGAAAGGATAGACAACCTAAGGAAAACCATTCTAAACCAAAAATGAATAAGGACAATGGGAAGACAAAGAAATACACTGGGAAGTGATGCGAGTTCCATAAGATCCCCTAGCATAAAACCATTGAATTCCACTCAAAGAAGTCATTGGTGGCCAATTTGAAATCCTTTGAATCAGATGTGGGATCCGAATCTGATTTAGAACCAGAAAAGGGAGATATATCATTGAAACGGAACCTGGTGCCTATGTTACTACCACCAAGGTCCAGCTCGATGAACCTGATGAACTAGAGGAAGGTGAGTTCCTCTTTCATTTATAGATGTGGATGAAGGGTACTCCGTTACACTTCATTGTTGATAGCGGTATCCACAAGAACCTCATCTCAACAGAAGTCATCAAATGGTTGTATCTTCCAAAAAAACCACACCCACAATTTTATAGCATTGGATGGCTCCGCCAAGGTAGCGATCTTCGCATCAACCAACACTATTGCCTGCCCTATGAAATCAAGCCCTCTAGAGATGAGGTATTGTGTGATGTCATCCCCTTGAAGTTTGTGATGTTATTTCAGGCCTAACTTATTTATGGAAACATTATATTGTATATGATTCTATGCCTTGTAGTGTTATTATTACATTGGATAGGAAATTCTATAGTATACTCAAGGTAGTCCCATATACTTCCATTTCCTTGATCTCTTCCAAGAAATGTAGGAATGTCATCTTTCAGACTAGGAATTTTGTCTTCTTTGTGATTCATGCTCAAAGTGAGTGGAAGGATGTAGCATCTACGACAAGTCTCTCCATGCAACATAATAAAGTGGATAAGGTTGTGGAAGAATACAAAGACATGTTCTCCTCAGGCATCAGGGTACCTATGCACTATCAGGTTAAACTCTCAATCGATATGACCCCTGATGCACTACTACAAAATGGGCCATTCTATCACTGCTTTGTGTGAGAACATGAGGAAATCAATTGACAGATCTAAGAGTTTCTTGAAAAGGGGCACATATGACCAAGCTCATCACCTTTTGGAAGATTGATTGTGCTTGTGTAGAAGAAAGATGAGACTCGGTGACTCTGCATTGATTACCAGGTCATAAATAAAATCATAGTCAGGAACCGATATTGAATTGATGATCTCCTTGACCAACTCAAGGGGGGAGAAATACTTCAGTAAGATTGATCTGAAGTCCAACAAGCACCAGGTTCCAATAGAGCAGATTGATGTATGGAAGACTTCCTTCAAGTCCAAATAAGGTCTTTTTGAATGGCTAGTCATTCCCTTTGGCTTGACAAATTCCCCATAAAATTTCATGAGGATGATGGACGATATATTGTCACCTTTCACCAATTATTTTTTGGTGGTGTATTTGGATGACATCCTCATCTTCAGTAAAATTTTGGCAGAACACTTGCAACATATTCAATAGGTTCTGCACACTCTATGGAAACACCAAATATATGCAAACTTGGAAAAATGTTCATTCGACATGAACAATGTCCAACACCTAGGCCACATTCTTTATGAGCACGGGGTTCATGTTGATCAATCCAAAATCTAGGTCATTGGTGATTGGTCAACACCGACCACACTCATTATGATTTAGAGCTTCTTAGAACTTTCTAATTCCTATGACAGGTTTGTGTTGGGATTCTCCTACATTGCACGATCCCTTAGCCAAATGACTAGGGGTGGTGGAAAGGAAAATTCATGTGGGCCAGTTGTAACAAAAAAATTTAAATGATTTGAACCAGCGCTTGTGCTCAGCCCTAGTTTTCTCATTAGCCAACCTGCAACAACCTTTTGATATTAGGACAGATGCTTTAGACTATGTTGTGGGCGTAGTTCTCACTCAACATGGACATCCCATGGAATATCATAGTGAGACATTATTAGATACCATCTGTAAGTACCCAACTTACGATAAAGAAATGTAATCCATTGTACAAGCTTGCCACAAGTGGAGGCATTACATTCTTAGTAAGGAGACAATCATCCACACTAATCATAATCCTCTACAGTTCATACAGACACAAGGAAAATTATAAAATGAACATCATCAGAAGTGGTCCACATACTTGCAATAGTTCCATTTCAACATCAAGTACAAGACAATTAGCACCAATCGTGTCCTTGACTGCCTCAGTCGACCTCCAGTTGAAACACTAACCATGATGCTACACTCTTGTGTACATGAGACCTCTAGATGGCCCCAAATCTAGGAGAGAGACCCTGAATTTGACACTACCTACCATATTTTGGGCACAAACACAACTGTCACTCATTTCCATCTTTAGGATGGGTTTTTGTACCATCTAATCCATCTTTTCATCCCATCAACTGAGCGAGTGAAGATTATTTGGGAATCTCACTACATTTGGGTGGCAGGACACTTCAACATAGAAAATACAGTGGTAGTTTTGGAGCAACATTTACATTGGTCGAAACTTCGACAAGATGCTAGCAAGTATATCAAGTCTTGTATGACATGCACCATTTCCAAACCGGTCATTAAGAAACAAGGCATGTACACCCCTCTACCTACTCCTGACAGGACCTGGGAATCCATCTTGATGGACTACATGTCGAGCCTTCCTTCAACCAAGTAGGGAAATGACTATGTTTTCATGGTTGTTGATCAATTTTCCAAGATGGCAATTTTGGCTACCTACAAGAAGAGCATCATAGCGTAGGTCAATGCCAAGATCTTCCTTGAACGAGTGTGGGTAAATTTTGGGGTACCACAAACGATCATTTCGTATTGGGACAGTCAATTACTCAACACATTCTGGTCGAGCTTCTAGTCATGGCTGGACACCAAGCTCACCAAATCCACAACCCTCCACCCCCAAAAGGATGGCCAAACTGAGGCAGTTAATTGAATGATCGTGCATATCTTTCACATGTACAATTCCAATCATACATGCACATGGGATGAGATTCTTCCACATGTTCAACATAGTTACAATAGAGCCATACATAGCTCAACCGAACACATCCCCTTTTAGGTAGGGTTGGGATTTCAACCATTGGGTCCCATGGATGTTTCACTACCCCTTGCATCCACAGAGGAAGAATATTCCCATTCTCAAATTGAAGTATTCAAAGCCACCTGATTCATTAAATGAATCCATCACATCTGCCAACATGTTCAAGATATTTTGTAGAAGTCTAATTCCAAGTACTAGCATCGTCATGATCAACATGGGATGCCCCAAAAGTTTCAAGTGGATGATAAAGTTTGGTTGCATTTGTAGAAATAACACCTTAAAAGACCCCATCAATTTTTTTTCCCACTCTGCTATGGACCTTACACCATCACCAAGGTTGTGGGTGACAATTATTTTGAGCTCAAAATTCCACCTTTCCTTGGCTTGCACCCATTGTTTAATGTGGAACTCCTCAGACCATACTTTCCACCATTATTGGACACCTCAAAGATAACAAAACAGTTGACACTGACAAATATCAACCCTGACTGCAAGGAAGAAGCATCCAGTAATCATATCATGGATACATAGGTCAATAGTACTCACCAACATAAGCTTCATCTTTATCATGTTGTCAAAGAGCGACAATTCCTACACCAAGGAAAGTGGCTCACCCAGGGTCAAATTCAACATAAATTTCCTCATATGATGGGGGAACTCAATGCAATGGAGACAATTTCTTCCTAATGGGGGGGGATTGATCAAAGTGGATATTGGTGGCCACCCACCTCTTCCAACTTTCTCACATACAATTTTCATCTTGGTAATTGTTTTCTATCTTTTTAGGTCCTAAACGTTTGGGGTCATTTTGAGGCCCTAAACAACATTTTTTGGGCTCACCACAGTCATACTATAGATTAAGTCAAATTGTGATGTAAAAATGAGTATTCCTCGGATATACCTTTCTAATGGGATATCGTGCTCCTAAAATGAAGATCGTATGCAAAATTTATGACCCCAGGAAGTTGATGTACCAACTTACCCCATCAAGGCCCACATGACTTTTGGCACTTCATATCCTAGGGTTAGGTTTTGGATGTATAGGGTTTTCTGATTACTTCATGATGCTAAAAATTCCTTGAGGCGTCATTTTAATGCGCATAGATGCCACATCTCTTCTCAGAGATTAGCTACCATCATTTGAGCAAGATTGTTTCATTCTACATTTTACAGTTTCAACATATTTTTATTTTTTAGTGGAAGTTAAGTTTCACTGTATCTTTGTTATTGTTCTTTGGATATATGTATGAATGTTATAGATCTTTGTTTCATTTTGTTCTGTTCATAAATCTGGATTAAAAAATCTCTTTGGACGTCTTC
>JASDQU010213055.1:2932-15966 GCA_032191745.1 Picea mariana
AGGTAAATCTGTTGTGGGTTATGCTATTTCATTTTTATGCCGTGGGCGGTTTTTGTTTTCTTCTTCCAGTAGGTATTACGATGGTTACAATGGGCATTTGTTATGGGCGTTTACATATATATAATGGAATTTTTGTTCAGTAGGTTTACTCCTTTTTCTTTTACTGGGCGTTTATTTTTTTTCTTTTCTTTCAATGGGTTTTCGATTGCACAGTGGGTGAAATTCGTGCAGTGGGGTTCCGTATATTTTTTATTCAGTGGGCAGTTTACCTATGGTTTCCTTTTTTTCTTTCCTTTAAACCTTTTTATTTATACCGTGGGCAAACTGTTAAGCGGGCTTTCTCCTTATACATTTGCTGGGCGTACATCCCTTTTTCTTTATACAGTTCCTTTACATCCAGTGAGCTTGATACTTCATGGGTTTTTCCTTTTCCCCTTGGGGATTTTATATACACTGGGCGTGTCTTCTTCCAGTAGAATGCTCCTTATACCTGCTAGTCGGTTCTATATCTCTAGTGGCCATCCCTTACTGTAGGTTCCTCTTTTCCTGGGATGGGCGTGTTTATATATCTACTGATGCCTTTTCCTTCCTTTTAGTGGGTTCTTTCGTTTGGTGGGCGTTCTTTTGCAGTAGGGTTCCTCCTATCTCAGAGGGCGTTGTTCATTAATTTTATCCCTCTTCCTCAGCTCAGTGAGAGCGCGTGGCCTTATTAGTTGGTCGTGGTTTCTCCTGCGCTTTACTGTGGCTCACACCTCATGCTCTGTTGTAATTGTTGCTCACTGTGCGCAGGCTCCAATAGTGAGACTGTACATCGATATCTCTTGATAATATATAACTATCATGAATGTGTTAAGACAACGCGTTGCTCACTGCTACCAATTTTAACGCTTTTACTTAAATACTATAGGTTTAATAATTCGTTTCCAATTCGTTATACTATTAGGTTTCCGTTTAAATTTATCCATGCACTAATGTTTTTTTTTTTTTAAAAGGAAACCCTAATGTGGGATTCATCCTGTTAATAATTACGGCATCTTGATAAACTTGTTTTTAAACAAATTCACACGGTCGATTGGTAAATTTTATGACTGTAACGAGTTGGATGCGTTCTCCCTCCTGTAGTGGTCGTTGGTTGAGGCTGCAATGATCTGGATGCGCTTTTCCATCTTGTAGTGATCCTTGGGAGGGGGTTAATTGTTGAGTCTTCCATCTGTCAAACCTGGGACGCTGAAGTTGCTTGGCTTTGCGTCTGGTTTAAGTCGAGTTTGGTAAATAGTGGTTTTTATTTATTATCTGAAATTTTTGAACTGTTGCGTGTTGAATCTTCTGCTAGAGTGTCTTCTTGATGAGCGAGAGTGGGAACTCTCGCCTGAATCCCTGCGTGCCCATTTTAACCATCTGAGACGTGGCAGCATCCTCCTTGGGATTGGGAGCCAGCGTTGTCGGCGGGCCACAGCTCTACTGGTCTGCCTCCATGCCGTTACCTTGACGCATCGACCTTCGACCCCCTTCATTTAATTCTGACCTCCCCTACCTGGCGTAAGGAACCACTACAACTAGATTGGTCGAAGTAGGGACAACCAAGATTACATGTATTAAACCTAGGGTTTTTAATTTCAACCTTGCGTCATTAAATAAAGTTATTGCCACTTCAATTTAAATTTTCCGAAATTGGTTGTCGTGCGAATATGTTGTCATTTACTGCAGTTCAATAGATATTGCCATTAAATGTTATGGTTGATATGCGATTTATAAAAAACTGGTTAGTAGGGTTGTCTTCTTTTTAATATGGAATTGTTATCGTAAAATTCTGCAGTAATAATATTGGTTTAAATTGCCAGGGCAACGTTGATGCTGATTGGTATTCTCGTTTAATAATTGTTTTATGCCTTGGTATTCTCGTTTAATTGCAATAGTAGGATTGTTAATTTGCCAGGGCAATGATGATGTTGATTCGCAAAAATATAATATTTGCTTAATTGCTTTGTTATTACTTGTTAATTTGTAATAATAATAAGGTTGACTAATTGCAAGGTCAATAAGGGTGGTGGATTCTTTAATTGCCTCGGTATTACTTATTTAAATTGCAATAATAAGGTTTGTTCACTTTGCAAGGTCAATGATTTTAGATTCAGGTTATGCTTATGGAAGTGTATCAATGTCCTTATTATATATCACTAGGATGTTTATTTAATTCAGAGGTTTATTAACCTTATCCTTTATCATGTTATCAAGAGATTTTATTAATTTAGAGGATATTCCATAAGAAAAAGAGAGTGGATGTGTCATCACGGTGGAGTAACACGTCAATGATTGGTTCCCTTTGAGTTTTATATTTAGACTTATGCGCAATAAGAATCTATGTAATATTGAAGCACGGATCCCAATGTTTCTTACTTTATAGGTTTATCCTTGATTATTGGAATAACAACCCCGACAGCAGGTACAGAGAATGATTGATTTAAACGCACCAATAAATTTGTTGATGATGGAGTGAGTAGAGCTATATTATTACTACATGGTGAACTAGAGATAATGTATGATGGATTACTTGCAAAGTCCTTGTATCTTAATGTAATGATGCTAGCGCTAGGGTGAAGTCTTTGTAGTTTACCCCGAGTTGGGTTAGAAATTGCGAAGTCCTTATATTACCGAGGTAATGCTAACATTATCGTTGTTTAATATTAATGATTATTGTCATGTCAATGTTAAGTTTGGATTCTTTTTAGTTGCCATTGATTGTAATGCCTAATGCTAATGCTTATGGTCAAGTTAATGTTAATAATAATTGTTAAGGTTAAATGTTATTATTGGATAGAGTACTAATCAAAACTAGGATGCTGATTGTATGCGTAGGGTAAGGAATGCTGACACTATTATTGTTCTTTGTTAATGATTAGGAAATGGTAATGTTTATTATTAATGAGGAGCTTATATGTTGGAATGCCTTGAATTAAGCACCGTGTCGATTGAGTCCTCCTGACTTGCGTCTCCCGTAGAGGACTTGATTGTCCCTGATTTTGTAATACTTGGTGGTTGCATTATGTAGTCTGTCTATGTCAGGTGGGGTATAGACACCTCTTGTAGCTTAGTATTTATGTCTGTGCGTAAATCCGGTGGAAGGAATCCAGTGCCGTATCAAGAGTCTCGGGCTATTTAAAGGCACAGTTCCACTCTTGCGACACACTCTGAGCCGTATCAGTAGTCTCGGGCTGTTTAAAGGCACAGTTCCACTACTGCGACTCTACTGTTGGATTCCTTCATTCTGTGACATTACTATGCCTAAACCCTGGTGTCTATTTCTGCTTACAGCTGCTAGTTGCACTCCTTATGTCCAGGGGCGTTTGTTTCTTGTTGTCACTATGATATGTCGGGTCATATTGATTTTGTTTGTCTTACTTGCGTTTTGTTGGTTCGAGTGGTGACGTAGAGTCGAGGGGGTTGTTTCTTCTACACGTGCGCACACACTTTAACAAACAAACAAACAAAAAAAAAAAAAAATTTGCCTGATTGATAGATTAGTTGTCCTTAACTAGGAGGGTTGTTACAACCATGCACCAAATATAGATCAAGCTATTACTCATCAATGATGTACAACATAACCACCTCATCAACTCATCAACTACATGTCCCAATATGTAGCTCAACCACATGTCAAATGCATGCAACAAGATATCCAACAAATATTCCTCCAATAATACATCATAAGATATATCAATGGAACTCAAATATGTACCATTCATGTACCCTAATAGATCTACCTCAACCTCCATTCACTACAACAAATACTAAGCATCCAAAAATACATGTACTAGAAGTGTGCCTCAATAGATCAATGATATCTCTAGCTAGCATCATCATGACATATCCCGTAACCAAAGTGTCATAACTTCACTGTCACAACCAACATTGTTCCTCAACATAAACAACCTCAATCCACACTCTAGGGTTAGTACCATGCATCCAAGATAGTCTTTCATCACTCAACCATATGTCATCACCATACATACATCAATTATGTATGCCAACATGTAATCATGAAACCTGCAACAAACCATGTCAGACCCTGCAACAAACCATGTCATACCCTGCAACATAGAGTTATACCATCATACCATGTTGCAACTCATATGCATAGCCTTTTCCCAAAGCTATTACCAACTGTACATGGCCTGCTATACATACAACTCGCATATGTATGCGACCTATTTATAGGTCATCTCACATATGTACATGAATGTTATCATTTTAACCCACGTATGTTTCAAAATATGTCAAACTTGAGCTTCCCTTAAGGCTTCCATTCTGTTATGATTGTCCAGTCTTCTTCACCCACTTCTGAAGGTGTCCCAGCTTCTTAGAACTTGAGATCTGAGCTTCCATTTTTTCAAAATTGTCTTCCTTCCTAACTTCATGTGGTCTTCTAGTCATGCCATATGAATCACTTCTCATGGTCTGTCTTCTTGTGTTCCATCAATCCTTGGATTTATGGCCAAACCCACTACAGTTGTAGCATCTCATGGTGTGACAATGATCAACAATGTATCCTACTTGATTACATCTCCAACACCTTAGGGTGTTATGAATTATTTCATTATCTCTTCTTGCATAATATCTGCATTCCAAAGCTTTGTGACCATATTCATTACATGAGTAATAGTGACCATGAAAAACATTTTTATACCTTTGCTTTGGTGTCCATATTGAAGATTTCTCCCTTTTGAATTTTCTTTGAGGTGTAAACATGGTTTATTGATGTCTTCCTTGCTTTGTTCTTTTGAAAGTTTCCTTGCCTTGTGTAGATGGTTGACTTGCAACATTATTTCCATGTTTTGAGAATGAGGGACTTACCTCATGCTTCTTTGAGGTGCTTGCTTCAAAATGTGTAGCTTCTTTGTTGTATCCAAGACCTGATTTATCATTTGGTGATCTTTGACAATCCAAGATTTCATTCAATATTGTTGAGCTATTCAAGAATTTGTTTGACTTCTCTACTTTATTTCTAAGATCAACAACTTCATCTTCCAACTTTTGACATGACTCTTCCTTTTCATTTACTTGATTCTTTAATAGTTCCTGTACCCTTTTGGCTTCTTCAATTTGGGTCTTGAGATGGATATTAACTTCAAGACTTTTGCTAATCTCATCATCTACCTTCTTATTTTCTTCTATTTCATTCTTTAGTCTTTTGATATCTTCTTCTTTTTCTTCTAATTGAGTCATTTTACTTTCTTCTTGTTCTTTGAGCCTTTCCTTTAATTTCAAAACATGCTTTTGATTCTTTTCAAGAAACCTTTTATTGTTCTCAGAAAGATAGCTATAGTCTATATAACTATGGTCATAGTTGTATTCATATAGACCCCAATCAACTTTATTTTTAATATTTGATAGTTCTTCTTCTACTTCTTCCATGGGATAACTGCCATTTGATTCTACACAAACTATTTCTAGATTTTCTTCTTCACTTGTAGAGAAACAATCAACATCATCACATTTAGAATTATTTCAATTAGAGGATTTTTGAGATTCTTTACCTTCATTGATCTTGATGGAATTAGCTTCAGTGTCTTCCCTTTTTCCTTGGTATGTATTCTCTATCTTTAGCCATAGATCCTTGGTGAAAGTGCATTGTCCCATGAATTCTTTGATATAACTTGATATTCCATTGAGAATGGTCTTGAGAGCCAATGCATCATTCTTCTTTTCTTCCTTTTGAGCTGCAAACTTTGACTTGTTATTCAAGGGAACTGATCCACCAACAATTGCTTTCCAAACACCTCCTCCTTTTTATTTCAAGTACTCTTTCATTTCTATTCTCCATGCTGAATAATTTTCCTCATTAAGGATTGGAACTTCATCATCCATTTGTGTTTCCATGGATATCCTCCAAGGTTGTTAAGGCTTATAGTGAAGACATGCTCTGATACCAATTGTTGGACACACCAACCACACTGAGAGGGGGGGTGAATCAATGTAGGGCTCTGTGTGTCCAACAATTGTCTACTTAGCCACTTTGTCTACTTAGCCGCCTTTGTCCAACTTTGTCCAATTAGCCACTTTTCCATATAGTCACTTGTCCATATAGCCACTTGTCCACTTAACCCACTTTCCTTATTTTTAGGGTTAACCCACTTATAACCACTTTCCATAATTAGTACGGTGTCCATTAACTTTATTATTTAAATAATCCTCTTTGACTTCATCACTTCACTTTATTATTTCAACCATTTATTCTTTGTAAAAACTTTGTCTGCTTTGACCTTTTGGGGCTTCTAGCCAACACATGAGGGTCCTCCAACTTCACAAGGCCATAATTCTCAAACCGTGAGGAGTTATGTGATGTTCCACATACCATTGGAAATGGCATGACAAGCACTATCTATCTAGGATAGTTTCACTGGCAAATTCACTGATATTTATCTCATTATTCCACAATAAATCATGGGTTCTCTAACCATACTTCTAGGATAACTCAACCACAAAATGTCTTCCCGTGAGGGCTTTCACCATAAGGGGACCAATTTGGAGTTCATCCATTTGTACTTCCTATCAACCATGACAAGACAATAATGAGTCATATTTACAACAATCCAACTGGAATTACCCATGAGAACACATCACTACAACATTGTCCCTTCGTCATTTATTCCATGCATGACCACATGATCCAACGATCAATACATTAATGCATCATATATCAATGACAACACATTGATGCATCTTCATCTATGCATCATATATCAATGACAACACATTAATCCATCTTCATTTATGCATGATGTCATCTATGCATCATATATCAATGAAAACACATTGATCCATCTTCATCTATGCATAACATCATCTATGCATCATATATCAATGAAAACCCATTGATCCATCTTGATTTATGCATGACATCATCTATGCATCATATATCAATGAAAACACATTGATCCATCTTCATCTATGCATGACATCATATATGCATCATATATCAATGACAACTCATTGATCCATCTTCATCTATGCATGACATCATCTAACTATGACTCCACTTGACATCAATCCATTGAAAACAATGACAATACATGATCCATAAATCACTACATCAATATACTATGACAAGACATTGTTCCTTTGACATCAATCCTTTAACATCAATGACAACATGATCCAACAACTATAAACCGTTGTAAAAAGTTATCTTTCCCCTGTAAACCTTGAAGTTGATAAATAGTGCGCGAGGGAGGAAATCAAAGTATTTCCTTAACCTTTAATTGATCCACCGTAATCCCAGTATCAATGACTAAGAATCCTAAAAGATGACCTCACCTAATGCAAAAGATGAATTTATGAGGGTTCAAACGGATGCGGTAATGGAGGAATATTTTAAAAAAATAGCTGAAGGTGGGTAGGATGATCCATTCTATTACAGGAGTGAGCAGTGAGATCGTCGAGATAGGTTTCGACTATATGCTTGAGATCGTGAAACACAGAGGTCATAGCTCATTGGAAGGTTGCTTTAGAATTATTAAGGCCGAAAGGCATTTTCCTATATGTGAATGTACCTCGAGGACAAATAAATTCCATCTTATGTTGGTCCTCGGGATTAATCTGAATTTTGTTATACCCTGAAAATCCATCCATAAGAGAAAAAACTTCTCTTCCCGCACAATCATCGAGAATTTGATCAATGAAGGGTGTCAGGAAGTTATCTTTGGGATATGCCTTATTCAGGTCTCAAAAATCCATGCATACACGGATGGTTCCTTGGTTTTTATTCACAGGAACGAGATTGGATACCATTTAGTCAAGGGAATTGGGTAGATAAAGCTAGCGTTAAGCAATTTTTATACCTTTTCCTTAATAGCAGGGGCCTTCCTAGGATTGACAACTCTAAGTCGTTGTCTAACAGGTTTAACATTC
Organism: Picea mariana; assembly: GCA_032191745.1. NCBI lineage: Eukaryota > Viridiplantae > Streptophyta > Pinopsida > Pinales > Pinaceae > Picea > Picea mariana. The sequence goes on from JASDQU010213055.1 coordinate 10,841, forward strand.
GGGTAGATTTTAATCTCATGTTTGACAATTCGAGGTTTGATTCCTGGCATCTCTTCATATGACCAAGCAAATTCATGGAAAAAATATTTGAAGAGCTCGGTGTAGATCAAAATTTCTTCCGGCGAACAATCTGCACCGATGTATACATTGTCAACCTTGCCAGGAATATGAGAGATATCGATCATGATGGTAGGATATATACTCACCATGTTTCCTTCGACATAAATATCATGCGTATCAAGTGGAACTACGGTGTGACCAACTATCCATCTCAAGGTAGATCTAAAATCATCTTGTTTGATTCTAGAAATATCTGGGAGAAAATAAGAGTGATGGTGCATATCATACCATGGCCTGTTAAAACCATTCATGGCCTCTATGATTGCTTCATCCAAGGGTAAAGTATCATCGAGGTAGTCACATGGACAATATGATGAAGTGGCCCATACAAGCTTGAGAACATGATCCTCCTTGTCCGTCTGCGAGGTAACATGATCCATATCAGTGGAAGAGTCAAGAACAACCTGATACACTATATTCGTTGTTGATAGTGGCATAGCCATTCAAGTATGTGACTAACCTTCACAAGATGCGGTCAAGGAAGGTAGGGTCTAATGATTGTTAAAATACGAACTGTAGAAAGGAACGGACCTCATTGATGAAGCAAACCTACTGGACATGGCACATATATGATGAACTGATGCCATGAAATTGAAGGTACCCATAAGGGAGGAATACATTCTGACACCAATATTCTCAGTTGTTCGCTAAGAATTATCGATCACGGGGATCAACAGTCCATCCGATGCATTGGGGCTAGCATACGTAAAGGACAACTGGTCGATTGTGACGATCTTCTCATCATGAGGAAAGAAAAGAGTATAGAAGACTGACGAAATGATTGTAGTCATAGCATAAGTCCAATTGCATCCTAGTAACAAGTTATAGTCGAGGGGCACATCAACCACCTCGACATCCACCTCCACCATATTCCCACCTAACTGGACCAAGAAGGAAAGAATAATACCGTGAGGGTGGAAAGAACAAATGTCAAAAGAATTCAACATGGTCAGAGATTGAGAGAGGGTCATAGAGCCAAGGGCTTTCCAATAGGCCAAGTACATCATGCATGTTGCAATGCCTTCATCAATAATAGTACGTTTGATGGTATACTTTGAGTAACCCACGTGGATTTGGAATGCCACATGGTAAGGAAAGCAAAGCTTCACATCCATGACATCAAACTTGATAACCTTAGAGCCACAGGGTCGATCTAGAGCTCCTAACATAGATAACAAGGCATTCCTCTATGAAGGACATGTCTGGAGTACCTCCAGAGACGACATTGCACAAGGGGTTTGACCCAGATCCTCAACAATAGAGTAATTTTGGGCGGCTCTAGCATTAGTATTGTGGGTAGAGCGCTTGAGTATGCCTTTCAGAATACAAGGCGAGGTTCTAGTTTTTTGATTTGTAAAGGTGTATCCGGAGGAGGGGGAGACTCGAGACCAGGTACAGTATGTGAAGAACTATAATCACGAGACTGAGTCGCTACATTAACCTCATAATTAACCATATTGATGCATAGATTATCATCGTCTTGTGTCGGTGGGTTTTGACTTCCACTCGGCGCATTTTCGACATTCAAGGAGATAAAGGCCATGTGTTGATTATGTAGAAAAGGATTAGTCAGCACAGTGGGTGTTAGAGATAAAATCCTTGCAGCTTCCACAAGTTTGGGGCACAAGTGGATAAGGTGATCGTTTGTACAAAGCTTGTAGGGAAATTTTACCTTTCACCTTTCTTTCTTGCCCTCATGAGCATTATTATTCGTATTATTACCATTGTCCTTGGGTTTATTATTATTCTTCCCACCCTTACGATTGTTACCATGTCCTTTCTTTTTATTCCCTCCTGGTTGCTTGTTACCATTCGGGTTGGTCGACAATTGCATAGAATGTACATTTGTTGACTGAGTGGGAGTGGAGGACACAGACGAAGATGGCCCTCCTACATACTGGTTTAGAGACAATTCTTTCATCTAACTTGTCACCAAGTCTGTATATTTCACATTTGTGGAGCCTACAATGCCATCAGCATGAGGCCCGAGCTTTTTTCTAGGGTCATAGTTTGACCTTGGTGCATCTAGAAGAATTCTGTATAACATCCTAGACCAAGCGTATATAAAATCTAACTGCTGGGCTTTAAAAATCGCATCTTCCTCACATGTAACCCTAGATGTAGAAACATCCTTCGAAATATAAGGCTGTATAGACTTAAGGAACCACTCTAGTAGGAATTCGAGAGGTATGTAATCCTTGATCAACCTCTTCCATCTACGCCACTCTTGGATGTGATCTGAGATATGGGTGGCTTTGTCCTGACGGAAGGCCGAATTTTTTTTTATGCTAACATCATAATGAACTGAAAATTAGAAGTGGTTAAGGAAGACTAAGACCATCTGATTAAAAGTTCTATATGTCCCCCCTAGTAGATCTATGTACCATTTTGTTGCAACCCCCTTGAGGGTGCATTGAAACAATATTAAATGAATAGAATCATCGTTAAGGGAATTAGAAGAGCACCAAAGATGAAAAGTAGTGGTGTGATCACCATGATCCTCACCAGTCTCACCTTTGAATTTCATAATATCCAAAGGAAGCTTGGTGGGGACAGGGGGCCATGTCGGATCATGACACACAGGGTCATTCATTAATCTAGACAAGTCTGGCAGATTGAGCATTTCCAAAAAAGGGAGATGGGGTTGCGGCATCTGGCCCCAAGCTCTCGGGAAAGATTGTTGCTGGGAAATTGCAGCCCATCCAAGGTTCTGGCATGAACCATGGCCCTTTCCAGGATTGTAAGAACCTCCTATGAACCGATTCATGAAGGGTTGGTTGGGCACCATTCCAGTAGGAATGTTATGATGAGGGTTGTAAAAATTGCCCCCAGCCGGCGTAGCTCCAGGCTTGGGGTTTCCCAAGGTATTAAAATGACCTCCCCCAGGTGTGAATTTGGAGGATAGAGGTGGATTCATCATGCCAAACATGTTGGTCAGAATCGGTGTAGAGGAGGTAGGTGTAAAGGACAGACTATAAGCAACAACTTGTCTTCCAGGTTGACCACTCCATCCAAGAGAATTAGGACAAGGATTAGAACTGGGGTGAAAAGGAGGAATGCCTCCAGCTATAGGAGTCATTTTTGGGATATGAGCCCTGCCAAATGAAAATGGAGTATGTGGAGGATCCATGACCCCAAGTCCAGTACTAGTATTCAGATTAGATGTTGGGATGGAGGATGGAAATTGTGATGTAAAATTTGGCATACCATAAGAAAAAGGGCTAAGGGCCATAGGGATGGACTGAATATTGTAGCCTGGCGAGTGACAAAGGGACCCAAAATGGTTTGGGGCTATAGGTTGAGCATTCACTATATGCTAGACGAGAGTGAGTGGACTATTGGGTTTGAATGTTGTTTTTGTGACACTACAACCATTGTGGTTGAAGGTGTCAAAGGAGTACCATTAAGTATAGTGGGTATGGGAGTCAAAGGACTCCCTGTATCTTTTTGACTTGATGTAGTACTCATCCTTGTATGATCACAAGTCTGGTAAGTGTAGGTGTGTGTACCATGTTTGATAACTTTACGCTTTTTTAGAAGGAAAAGACTCTAGATGCGGTGGTAATTGTAACAAACGACAAGAACTACGGGGAAGCTGGTCTAGCTCCACGATGACTCAAGACTTGAGATATAAAACCAAATCCTAAGGCTAACTAGTAATCAAAGAGCACACCAAAACAAAAGGCCAATATGCACACAAATAGGATAAAGTGGTTGAAAGACACCTCCCTCCCTAAAGTAGGTATGCCTCTCCCAATAGGGGCCTGAGACTCCTTGCAAATGATCGAAGGTATCAGAATCAGTTATAAGGGCCCTCATGGGCTTAACAACCAGTCAGTTAGATCCCCATGGAGAGGTAATCCTCCATAAAGGATGTGTGATGTCTGACCCTTATCTGACCCAGGGTACCTATAGAATAACCCTTTCAAGTAACCTATGTGGTACCTATGTCATGCAACTAAGCAACCACAATATATTGGATGCACATGCGAACATTTGTAAGTCAGGTCCACCGTATGGGAAGGGTAACAAAGCCTGAAACCTCGAAAGAACCACCCCTCACAGAGGTAAAGGTACTAGCAAGATACCCATATACGAATAGATCCCTAGAAATATATCTGACGCTAAGAACGTATTGGGGGGATATCCCCTCAACCAACTTCGTGCAACCTCCTTCTTAACTCCGGTGTAATCGAAGCCTCCTAACATCACCAATTACACAATGGATTTCAGCACTCCCTTATCCAGACACATATGTTGATTTAATAGCCTTGGAGAAGTTTTCTCACAAAATTCTATTCCAAGGCTATAAATCCTAAGCTAGTTTGTGCACCCTAAAAAATAAAATCGTTTCTAATCAATTTTAAATTTATCAGTGTTTCTTTTAGTGACCTTGCTTACTCAAAAAGGTGTGGTAGTGAAATTGATGATGTTATGACTTAGTAAATAAAATAAATGAATATGAATAAAATGAAAAGTCCTAACTTCAATTCCCAATAAATGATAAGCTTTTCAAAATGAAATTTTCAATTTAATTCTGCAATTCAAAATAAGATGCAATCTTCCATACATGTACTAAGATCAATGATAAGAACCCAAAAGATCAAATGCAAAAAATGAAAAATGTTTATTATTTTTGTATCTTCAATATAAAATAATGAAAATACAAGGACTCAACAATAGCTTGATATAAAAATTCTACTATATGTAAATAGAGACAAACCAAGTAGAATATCAAGAAGTAAACACCCAGCCCAAGATGCAAGGAAAATCAATGAAAAGAATGATGAGAAAGGCACCCCCCAATAATTCAACCAAAGAAAAGTTTCTTATCACTCTGCATGCACTTAACAGTCATAACAAAGACCTAACAAGACTCAACAACCATCAAAACTTACCCATCAAACATCAAACTCAACAACTGATCCAGGTGGATATCGGGGGCCACCCACCTTTTCCAAATGGCTCAAAACAGCTTTCTGGCCATTTTGGCAATTTACTATTTT
>JASDQU010213064.1:0-18506 GCA_032191745.1 Picea mariana
AGTGAACACCGATGTTCGCCAAACATCGAAAGAGATGGACCTAGGTCCATGGCACCCCAACTATGTGAAGTTCCATCAAATATGGGAGATCCTCGATCTTCGCCATAGGGATTGTATGAGTAAGTGCGGTAAGGTTCCTCTCTACTCGTCTCAATACTCTCTTAGCCTCTCCAGTTGGAGGCCCCGTGCTGCTGTTGCTGGTTCGGTGGCTCCAACTGGTCCTGCCTCTAGTCGAGGATGTCTCCTAGTCCTCAAGAAGTCTTCTAGATGCACTGGTCCCACATTTGTACGTAAAAGATACGTAAGTGTCAGATACTCTAGTATACAAAAAAATGATATATATAAAAAGACATAAAAATTAAATAATTTTGAAAACCAAACTTACCCATATCTCCTCACTCTGCTCCAGGAGGCATAGGCATGTCAGGATCTCTGGAAAAGTTAATCCCGACATAGGGGTATTCCTCTATTGCTGGAACTTGTCATGACCACCAGTCAAAAAATTTGTCATCAAAGGTCTCGATGGTCCTCCTCCCACCCTGTCATGGAAACAATGCCACCCATTTGCATAGCGCCGAGAGAGTGGCCTCCTGCCCTCGTATAGTCTCTCAAGGACTAAGGTTGGGTACCATATTGAAGAAAAAGGAGCACAAAACGGTCCCAAACCCAAATTTACAGTGCTCCCGTATCCGACACTCTGTCAGTTTTCTCTTCATGTAATATAGAATGGTAGTAATCCAGTCAAAAATTAATGAATTTAAGCACTGTACCACACAATGCATGTGCGCCTGGGAAGCTTGATGTAAATTTGTGGATCCAATGATCTGCCCAATAAGTAGAACTATCACTTTGAGTGATAGGTTGTTGATCTTATGTATAGGCACCTGAGAACCTACTTTCTCAGTACCAGCGTCACAATGGAGTCCAATCAACTCCTCGATGTTGTGCGGCTTGGGGGGAAAAGTGCACAAGTTGACTACATCCCCTCTCCTCGAGAGACGAGTCAGGAAGTAAATGTTCTCAGTCATTGGAGTCAACTTCCCCTCGAGCATGAATGCCTCTGGGTCAGGATGCCAGTAATCTATCAATTAATTTAACAACCTGGGTTGTGGCTTCATAAATGGACGTTGGAAGAACTTTAACAACCCTCATTGTGACAAAATGACAATAACAATAGGGTCCTCAGAGACCAAAAAATCAATGTCCTCATGCTCCCTCTCTCTCCAATGCACACACATCCTGCAAACACAAAGAAATGGAGAGTTAACTCTTGCATTTCCCTTTTTTTCCCAATTATTGAGGGTGTACGCGAGAAATCTTGAGGGAAGTTGCATGTACACGCAGGAAACTTCTCTTCTACCCACGTGTACATGGGGGTTGTTCCTAGACAGCCCACGTACACACAGGGCCAACCTCTTTAAAGGTTAGCGTCCCCCTAAAAAACCAAAATAAATGCAAAAATGGAAGATGGAAATGCAAGGGAGGTTAGTATGTACTTACTGTGTCCAAATGGAAGTTCGTTTCATCCACTGAAGCTCCCGGAATCAACTATTTTGGCAAAGCGGTGTTTTTTGACTTTTGTTCAATTCTCAAATTACAATTGTGATAATGATCTTTCATCGTTCTATTTATAGACATTTTGGCCCCTTTTTGTCATTTTTTGGCCCTTTTTTGCCATTTTTTCTATCTTGAAAATCGTTCACTATGGTTCTTGATTTTCTTAGGGGATGTTACGACCAATGTTACTTTGGGTATTGGGAAATTTTTTGGGTTGGTTTTAAAGGTATTTTGGTAAAAAATCATTTTTCCAACTTTGTCCATGTAAGATAGGATTCCACCTCCACTTGTTGCACCTCGTTGTCTTTTTCTCCTTGCCATAGAATCGATCCCACCGAATTACGACACAAAACCCTTATTTTTGCTCTAGAAGTGTCGTAATTTAGTGGTAGAGCCTACCTGTACATGAATGCCCTAGGTAGATCCTGGTTGCATTTTGGTGTCCATGTCGTCACTAATGACTATAGGCTCAGGAGTCCTTATTATTTTTTCCTGATTACGAGTATGAGCCTCATTTGCATTGATTCATTATCACTCTTGACCTCATCCTTGAGACTCCCAAAACACAACGGGTCTTCTTTTAAGCCCTTTTCAGACCCTCTAAACATGAAAATATTGTCGAGTGATCTTATTGACCTTCACGCTCACTAAAATAAAATTTGAAGGAACGTCTGTCTGGCAGTAGTTTACCCCTTTTTCGGTCTGGACGGTCAAAAGTACGAACAAAGGTATACTCTAGGAGCCTTGGTTCTCTAGAAGAGTACTCTTAGGTATAATTTTAACCCTTTTTCGGGCCCGAGGGACTAAATCTTCGAAAAAGGAACCCCCACGGAGTCCATAGTTAATCTCTTTTCAGACTCCCTAAAATCGAAAAGATAGCCGAGTGACCTTGTTTCTTCACACTCATTAAATTGGTCCAGAAGAACATCCCTTATGGAGTCCATAGTTAATCTCTTTTCAGAATCCTTAAAAATGAAAAGATTTTTGAGTGATATTGTCTTTTTCACACTCATTAAAATGATTTTGAATAGATGTCTATTCGATGCTATTTTACCCCTTTTTCGAGTCGACTAGACTACCTTCGAAAAAGGTACCCCAGTGGAGTCTCCTTTTACTCTTTTTCAGAATCTCTAAAAATGAAAAACCTCTGAGCTTACCTTCTTTGGGATCGTTAAAATCACATCAAATGATGTTATCATTGTGCCTTATTAATCGCATTCGCATTCCTGCATTTTTGGCCTAAAATGACGACTCCATTTTTCTCTCAACTGAACCATCTAAAGCATGCCTTATACACAAGCCTTGTAGCACTTTGCCTCTGCGTCTTGACACCTTGACCCATGGAGGATTTTTCTTGAGTGTCCTTTTCCTACATATGTCCCCTTGCTCTGAGCATCCATGTGTTCCTTGCACTTGGAACTAGTATGTTTGCGACACTTGATCCTCCTTTGTAACGTAGCATTCTTTATTCTTTTTCAAGCTTCCCAAAATTATTGAAAAAGACAAAAAAAAATCAAATATACCCCAAAAAGAGGAAGGGAAAAGTATTTTCCTTTTGCTGATAGCACAATGAGTCGCTCTTGGACAATGCACATCCTTTCATTTGATTTGTCAAGCCCTAGGATTCAATATGACTTTAGGAAGTTGTTCTCGCTACATAGAGCTATGTCCTCCTCTGTTTGCTTACCCTTCCAAACATATGGAGAGTTCACTTTTCCTCCTTAATCGTGAACTTATGACAATTCCATGTTGCCCGAGTCTCATATTTTGTCGTGCTTTCATTCAAGGGAAGTCCTACTAAACTTAAATTGGCCCTTATGCAGTTTGTCTCTTGTCCTCATGCTCAGCCACCCCGAAAGACCAATCAAGTCCTTGCTCAAAATCAATGAACTTCTATACCTGATCGTCAAGATCCTCTTGTATGTTCCCGATGAGCCATCGAAGACCTCTGGGTAGTGAAGTTGTACACTGATATTACACTCCTACCTGAGTTTTGAATATTTTGAGGTTGTTGCTCGAGCTCTGAAGACCTCATATCCCGCCATGAAGCATCATTGGCTTCTTGAAGATGGATATCATACATGTATATCTTTTGCTTTTGAGATTTAGATCTGCTATGTATTTCTCGTGGCTACACTTTATATAGTTATATGACATGGATCTGCAGTGTATTTGATTGGCAACCATGATTTTATTTCCTCTCGAGCATTGGTATGCCCGCTTTGGTGAGACAAATTGTTATTTTTCCTGATGTCACCTTCTAAACTCCGGTCCCTAGGATCACTCCCGACATACAATGGTAAATATTTGTAATTTATTTCGGCCATCAGATGCTCTTATGATCTCACACATTAGGGGGCATATGTTATAACCCTAAATTGCACCCAACAGGCATACCTGGAATCAAGCCATCTAGCTTGCTATCTTTACCAAGCCATTATTGAAAATCTCTTCTAAAAACCATCATTTTGAAGGTGTACGCACCCTCCACCATTACTGCCCGCGTACACACACTTGTTGAGCCACTATAGCCCGTGTACACTCACAGAATATCACAAAATGTGGAAATTTCCATAGGATACTGGTTTCCAGGCCGTTACTTAACCATTTGATTGCCCATAGCTAGTCACCCCAATTGTTACTCTCCCTTTTGGCCTATAAAATAAGGGATTGGGGTCCCATTGCAAGTAGAGGCATGAGAGCATAGAAAATCTGCCCATTTTATCAATCCCCCTTTGCCCTAATTGCAAATCCCTTGCTATTTCCCTAAGAAAGAACTGAAGAGGAGGAGAAGATGTGGAAGAAGTTGGTGCATGGTGAAGAGGAAACTAGGACCAAGTTCGAGGAGCAGTGTCAGTCTCATGTTGTAAGTGACTTTTGTGAGATTAATATAAAGAAGTAATTTTTTCGTCCCGCCAAACAACATCTTAAATTTCAATGATTTGTTTACATTTCTTGTTTATGATGTCTAACCCACTAATCGATATGTAGAATGCATGCTTGTAGTTTCTTGTTTGTCTTTTGGTGAATGCAGGTCAGCCTTGGGAGGAGACTTGCAGTCAGGAAACAACCAAGCGAAAAGGGATCGACGTCGGATGCATATTTTAAGGTATGCCTACTAGATCCATACTCTTTGTATTTTGTGTATTGTTGTGGGGTAATCTCAGGATAGTTGATGAAAAGTAGGAGACTTTAGATGGTTATCTCTGCCTACACTTTAGAATCCTGGTGTAGTCCATAGAGGGGTGTTCCCGCTATAGAAACCACTATGTACGATAAAAGTTGTGCACTCTGGTGAACGATTCATTTATGGTTCTTTTCATCCCCTCAACTAGTTATGGACCTGCTCCCAACTTGATTTGACCTTCATTTTCGAGCTAAATCCGAATGGGGGGCTAGTCAAGGACCAAAGGGTGCCCTAAAGGGCCCCTTGTTCATAGAAAGAAGTAGTTGAATATTGCCTTGAAGAAATGATATAAATGGAGGCCATGGATGCACTAATAAATAGATATTTTCATAGTATTGTTATGTTGCCTCAATCCTCCCTTGAGAATCCCTTTTTCTCCTTGTAGCATTCTAGCAACATTCTAGTAGGCCATTCCACTCACCTCTTGAGGGAATAGGCATTGATTTCTTCATCATTTTCTTTCTTGTCTACCATTGTAATAAGAACTCTCCATTAGGGAACTCAAGAGCCCTCCCAAGGAGGAAGAGGGGACTCATAAGTCCTCATTTCTCTACGATTTTTTTCCAACTAATATAGTTATCCATTGGTGGCATAATCTTGGTCATTGGGTTTTTTTTATGGTTCTAAAAGTTTCTTATGCATTCTATTTTTATTTCCTTAGTTGTTTTTAGTTTTTTTACTTGTTTATTTCATGTTTTTGGTTTTTTTAACTCATGCACTAACCTTTGTCTTGTCTAGCAGGCCCAACTAGGCATGCAAGTGCCCTTGTTTTTCTCACCCAAGTGACGAAACAAACATAACACATTGGCAACCATACTAGGGATATCTATCAATTACCCCCCTATTTGGGCTTTGAGAGAACTTATTTTTTATCCATTTTTCTTGTAGGTGCGAAAATCGGCCTAGCCTTACCTATCAAGAGCCAAGTTCTGAGCTGGAGGAGGAGGAGTTCACTCAATTGTTTTCCCCCCGACGCATATCAAAATGTGCGTGGGTATTTCAACCCACAGAAGCACACTGTGTTCCAAAAAGGCTTCTTTTCTCTGCGCATTCTGCACACTGTGCTCCCAAAAGGCTTTTGTTCACAATGCATTCTACGCATTTTACACCCACTGTCCCCTCTGTCTGAACTGTAACCCATGCACATTTCCAGAGTTTCAAAATTGTAAGAGTTTTTGTGATGATTTGAAGCCCCCATAGCCTTCAAAATCTTTCTTTCATGCATTTTGTAAATGCACTCCACTTAAACTCCTTTCCCATACAAAAGGTTAGCTAAACATAGGCACTTAGGGGGTAAAAAGAACCATATTTTCTCCTCTTTTGCTTTGGTTTCCACATGGATGGGTTGTTTGGTTTGTAAAATTTAAAGTTGAGATTATTTGCTATCACATATAAAAACACTTTCATTGGGACTAGAAATAAACTTTGATCATTGAGTATGTTCTTCTCTTGCACCATAGAGCGATCTTGAGAATCAGAAAGATGGTTAAGGGGAAATTTCATCTCCCTTAACAAAATCTTTAGGAGAGGACAAAGCCCCCATAGGGATCCTCTTAGTTTCTTTTTGAAATCATCTTAAATTTGTAAGGGCCCATACATGCCCACATGTTGGAAACTTGGGATAGTTTCTTGAAATTTTTTTCTTAGTTTACATCACTAGGAGAGTTTAAAGATCAAAGTAACAGGCCCATACATGCCCAGATGCTTGCAATCTAGGATAGTTTTTCAAACTTTCTTAGTGTAAACCACATTAGGGAGTTTAAAGGATTGGTAAGGACCCATATGTCCACATGCTATTTCCTTAGGGATTTTAAAATTCCTCAAGGTTGTACCAATGACACTTAGTAAGATAGGTAACAAATATTTGTAAGGACCACAGGAAGTACACATGTTGCAAATTCACACCTAACTTATTAAAAGTTGGCACATTTTATCACTTGCTCACACACAAAGTCACTCCTCACTCACATAATTTCCATATTGAATTATTGAGGTTGAAGTAGGTTTTATCCAAAGGAATTTTGAAATGTCCTACTATTTCTTGAAGAAATTATCCACACCCACTTAATGCAAACGAGATTGGTTCACACCCACAATCTCTCAGCCCACCACATCTAATTTTTTTTTTTCTAAAAACTCACTTAGTTTTCCTCCACAGGAGGTGCTAAAAGAATTTTTTTAGTCTAGGTAAGATCTCGGGGGTAGGCATCCAAATAACCCCTCATTATCTGGTTCTCACATTTTCAAACATTAGAAGTTGACAAATAAGGAACTTTAAAATCCTCCAAGTCAAGTGTTCCTACACCATAAGGCCGGGAGATACCTGTGAAGGGGTGAAGGCCAAGGTCTTGTTGTTCTGTGTGCCCCCCCTTGAGTCACCCAACTCTTGGAAGGGATCCATCCCGTGACCCATTTCTGAGGCCAAAAATATAAATGTATCACTTTGACCGAGGTACCTAGTGACCAAATTTTGGACATCTACCCATGTGTAAATTGTGGGTTGCAATTGCAGCTTGATCGAATTTTTTGTGGATATTGGGAAATATCACCAACTCTTTCGGGATATGCACCCTCTACCTCTCATTATAACTAATTATTTCATCCTTCACTAGTTACTCTTTCGGTCAATTTCCGGTGGCTTTAGACCCCACTATTGAGTGCTCTTGGAAGGTCCAGTGCTATTTGAGATCAAGGATGATACATCTTTTAGGACATGAGAATTTTTTTTCTTTGTTCTCCCACGCAGACAAAATCCACCTACCCACATGTATGCTTATTTACAGTTGATTTATGTATAATGCTCATTTGATTACATGTAATTGTGAGTTATATTGTAAAGGTCCAAAATATACAAATATCTTGTTCATTTATTGCTCTCATCACCATTTTCACACATTCACTTTTCTATTCAGACATCATAGGGGACCCACTAAATCCCAATCATTCCAAACACGTGTAGAATCTCCCTCCTATTCTATGAGGAGTTCCTAGTCTTTTCGACTCACCAACTCAACCATCTCACACCCCTGTGAGTTCCACCATTTTGGGATCAGGTTTTCTTGGTTCCACTTTACTTGGGTCCAATTCCCAAGGCCATCCATCCACTAGCTCTCCTTCACAAGGAGGCAAGGGGCCAACTTATTCTCAAGGGAGAAGTACAACCCCACCAAATCCCCCTTAAGTGTCAGGTCCACTACCAGCTCACACCATGGCTGGAAATAATCCTCCACCACCACCCCCCATGCCATATTTGGTGTCTCTCAACATTCCTGATTTGAGTAAACTCATGAATGATCCTATATTACATGACCTGTGACATACCCACTACGGCTTAATAAATTTTTCTCCTTTTTCTCAAGGGACAAAATCCTCGAGTTCCTACGAGGTCCTAGCGCAGGCTAGCTCTTCCTGTCGAAACCTTCACTAAACCAATCCACCAATTCTTTCATTGAAAACCCATCGTGTACAACTCAAGCACCAAGTGCGGGCTTCACCTCCGTGTGATCATCAGTTATGACCCTAGGCCAAGCCAAGAGGTTCCTTTCACAATTCGCGACTCAGCGATGCCCGAGATTCAAGTCCTTTGAGTCTTCAAACCCCGAAACCTAAAATCGTACATTCGTTGAGATTGATGGCTATGAATCTCCCCCTAATCCGACGGTCCTGGCCGTATCAGGATTTTGGTAACCGGGAGTTCACGATGCAACGACTCCAGAACTCCTGTCACTCAAATCCCCGAATTCCAATATGGAAATTCGTGTAGGAGATCAACGAACCTTGTTGATCTGGATCTGATGGTCACTATCCCTCCTGATCTTAAGGGCATTGAAGGACACTCAGCCTTAAGCCCCTTACTATCCTACAAGATCCAATGGCTTAAGGGGTTTCAGAGCTTTCCCCGAACTTTGATCACTCACCACGCGTCTCCTCTGATGGACGATCCAGATCCTCCCATAGTTTTGTGAACCGAGATTTCGCGACTTGTGAAGACGAGGGTTTTTTCCCTTTGGTCTCCTGGGTGCCAAAATGTCGAAATGTAGAAACCTATTCACACTAAGCTGATTCGGAGTTTTGCATACCGAGACTTTGCAACTTGCGACGATGAAGGGTCTTTCCCTTTGGTTTCCCGGGTGCCGAAACGTCGAAATGCCGAAATGCCGAAACCTATTCACACTAAGATAATTCGGAGTTTTGCATACCGGGACTTCACAACTTGCGACAACGAATGGTATTTCCCTTTGGTTTCCCGAGTGCCGAAACACTGAAATGCTGAAATGCTAAAACCTATTCACACTAAGCTAATTCAAAATTTTGCATACCGGGACTTCGCGACTTGTGACGATGAAGGGTCTTGCCCTTTTTTTTTCCAGGTTTTGAAACGACAAAATGCCAAAACCTATTCACACTAAGCTAATTTGTAGTTTCACATACCAAGACTTCGCGACTTGCGACGACGAAGGGTCTTGCCCTTTGGTTTTCCGGGTGCTGAAACACCGAAATGCCGAAATGGGTCCAGATACTCTATGACTTTCAGGACATTGCCAAGTCCACCCTCCTGCCTATGTGAAGGTTAAGGTCGATGGGCAATAGAGCTCCGACAGATATTTCATAGGGTTCTTGGGTAAATTATCCCTAGGCTTGGTGACCTGAGTAAAAGTCTTCCTAATTCGCTAAGCTATAAATTTGGAGGTAAGGGTAGAGTAAACTCTTGGGTTTACTATCATAGTAGTCCTTTCGAGGGACTCACTCCGACTCTGGAGTGCGAGGAAGCTTCCTGAGAGAAGTTCCTTCGGAAAATTAAACCAGGGCATCGCGCGAGCCAAGTAGATAGGACAATTCTCAAGGGAACGGGCTCGTATTCTGAACCTACTCATTCCATACATAGACCGATTATGGTCATATAAGTATAATCATGTATCCCATGTCTCCAAATCAAAACACAGGCAAACACTTCCATACAAAAACCATTTATGAGCATATAAACATGAGCATGCATTCGATTCAAAAATAGAAGACATAACACTTATCAGAAAACACCATGTGCGACGCGACTGCTGAGAGGGGTGCTCATTTCCACCCAACCATAGTCTCAGTGACTCCAAATGGATTTACCACTAGACACCCCCGAGCTAGACCACGATGCTTGAGGTTCAATTTTCTACTTCCAGTTCAACAGAAGTCAAGGGTGAAGGTTACTCTCCTTCTCCTCTGTTCATAACTCCCTGTGTTTCCAGAGTTTCTCCAGTTCTTCCCCGCAATCCCTCTTCTCCCCCTTACCACACTTCCTCTCTTGAATTTTTCCTCTCCAATATTGCATGTGGCTCAAATTTCCCCGTCTGCAGTCAGGTCTGGGAGCTATTACAGATTGGTGGTTAACCCCCATCCCCTCATTAACTCTTGAGGAGCCTCCCCACCTACCAATCTGACAGGAAATCCATTCTGGTACGGTACTGGCTCTATGGAAGTTAATGCAACCATTCCAGGTCCCTTCCACCACCTCTCATTAGCCATCATGGTCTCTTTAGCACATCCCCCCTCCCAGCAGCCATGCAACACATATTCATAACAAAATTTACATTCATTGACCTTTTATAAAAAGGTTTGTCAAATCAAACATTTATGTCTTTGATTTTTCCATAGTTCTTTGCCAATATAGTTATTTTTACAGACTAGGGGAAATAGGGTGTTACATGACCCCACATGGCCCAATATGCCTACCAAACTACCTTCAGATATTCCAAAATTTAAAGGAAAATCAGGGGAAGATCCCGCCAACCATGTCATGACCTTCCACTTATGGTTCTCTTCAAAGAACATCATGGATGAATCCATCCACTTAAGGTTATTTCAACGAACACTCACTGGTCCATCAGCCAAATGGTATCTGGATGAAAAATCAAGGTCCCACATGACTTTTGAATCCTTGGCCAAAGCATTTTTAGCCTTTTTCCAACTACCAGTTTTTCATGATATTGGTATAGAAATACTCTCTGAGTGCAAATGAACCTCAACTTTTCATATTGCCGACCACATCCACGAATGGCGTCGACGACATAGTTTATGGAAAGCGGAAACCACCAAAGAACAACATCTCGATTGGTTTGTAAAATCACTTGTCTCTATACTTTCCAAATATGTAGCGTCCACCTTCCCCCAATCCTAAGAGGAAACCATCAACAAGGCTCAAGACTTCAAACTCATCTATGCTCAGTCAGGTTACCTATACATAGTATTACCTGATGCAATGAGACACATGCCATTTGGCCAGGAAAAACCTGGCATGTCTCACGCTATGGATGGGTTGATTGGTAACATGATACACCACAACCCATACATCAAACAACCACCTATGTATGGGACACCCCAATATTCGTCGATATATGGAGGTTCATCTTATTACTCTCATGCCCCTTACCAACAACCATATCATGTTGCTCCCCCTCCACCCATGAGTGGACCCTCACCGACACCTGTCATTCACTCAGCTTCTCAACCAAGTTCAGGTTCCCATTCTACCTCAACATATAACCTAGGCACTCATGAAAGCGCTACGCCTTACTATGTGCACTACATATCATTGCCACAAAACAATATGTATTTTCCATTTCTTGGTCCTCCATAGACGATTGCTTCTCCACATGGAAAACCACATGTCGGCGCTAACTTTGTTCATCCCTCTCCCATTCAACAACTTCATACTTTTGAACAACTGAATATGGAAAATTTGTCCCATCAGTCCAATAATGCCAAGAAGAAAGGAAGAAAATGAAACAATAATAACCCAGGACCAGGGGGAAATAATCCCCAACAAAACCAACCTTCTGGGGGCAACCAGAATCAGGGTAACCAAAACCCCCAAGGGGACAATAAAAAAAAATGCCAAGGGAGGAACAACAAAAAAAACCTCTGGACGAACTTCCATTGTGCTCTTTGCGGTGAGCATGGACATTATTACCACCATTGCCCCCAAATTTTTGACTTTAAAAAGATGAAAGTATCCATGAATGTGCCATGTCCTCCAACGTTGCCTGCCCCTCAATAGGACCTACAACAATATTTGAAAAAACCACCCCCAACCATGTTGCAAAACCCTATTCCACACCAAGGTGTGATGAATACCCAACAGGAGGTACATCCTGGCCCATGACAAATGGGACAATATCAAAACCCTGGAAATCCGGTGGATCGCAATATCCTCCTCACTAGCGAAGAATAAATTCTTCTACAAATGTGTGGTCGTCAATACAACTCACCCCCTGAATCTAATCCCACCACTTTGGAAGCAACTCCAACTACATATGGACAACCCTTTATAATTCCATGCCCTCACATTGAACCCCCCATTCATATCCCTCGCATTTTGTTACAAAGGAATGTCAACAACCCTCAAGCTAGGGAGCACACAATTACAGTCTGGTCGATGAATTGGCACAGTCTCCTATAAGCATGTCTCTATTGGAGGTCCTCCAAACCTATCCAACTCAATGAAAATACTTACTTTCCTCCTTGGGGGTAGTTGACCCAACTGTTACTAGACTCATCACATTTGATCTAGATAGCGGAGAACCTTGTCTCCTCACTCTGGTAGCTTTCCAGATACCACTCAAGATTCATAACATCACGGTTTATCGATGTATCATTGATGAAGGCGCATCCACATGCATCATGTCCAAAAATGTATGCAAAAAACTTGGCTCCCATGAGCTTATACCATATGCCATGACATTAAGAGCCTATGATGGTCGATCATCCTCCCGTAAAGGACTCTTTCAAAATGTCCCCATCGAACTTGGAGGGAAAACCATCCTCATGGACATTGCGATTATCGACGCACCACTTGATTACAATATATTGTTTGGATGTAGATACATGTACACTATGAAGGCAATGGATTCTTCTGTGTTTTGAACAATGATGTTTCCCCACAACGAAAAATCGTCACCCTCAACCAAATCACACATTATGATCCTAACCATTCTGCCAACATCGATAACATCTTGCCTCTTGACCATGCTAGTTCTGATTCTTATTCAGTCATTGATATGGGCCCCACAATTTTCAAGGACCCATCCTTGCTGGGGGCATACCATGGAGCACCATCTCTCATACACCCTTCAACACAAGTGTGTGTTGTATGTTCTAATGAAACTGACATCGAAGACACCATTCCTCCCACTGAGGCCTATCCACACCTCGACATCCCAATAGTTGAAGAAATTTTACCTCAGGGATTACTTGATAACTCTACTACACCACTTATCCCTGATTTCCCCTCCCCCAGGGGAAAATCCTATTTTGGGAGACAATCCCCCAAGCCATCACTCAAATTCCCTTCTTCTAACCCCCACCGGGAGTACAAGCTTTTCAGGTAGCCGCAATTCTTACCCTTCCCAACATGGTGTTCTCCATCCCCGTATGGTATCTACACCCACCCGTGATGGTTCCTCGACCATATCTCCCTCCTTAGTCAGACGGAATCCCAATGCAGATTCCAGTACTAACTCTGGCCACACCATCCTCACCTCTAATCGCCAGCACCACCTCCATGGCTGGGGGAAGATGAAATAAGAAATATCCCACAACTCCACTTCCTCCTCGAATTCAACATCCTTATGCACTATGATAAAGAGAGGGACATCCCACTAATAAATGTCCTTCTCTTCCCGAGTTACACAATCTGATCCAACTCCCACTAGCAACCACATCACTCTCATCTTCTCCAAGAATATCCAGTACTACGACCGCGTCCTCCACTATAGGAAGTAAATGGTTGTGAACCAAATTCCCTTGTGTCGTCTATTCAAACTATGGCCACTACACTCATCAATTCCCAACTCTACCTTAGTTTCATCATACATTAACAAAAGTACGCCAAACCTTTCAACAAGAGCCCCCTCCACCACCACTTTCGGGTGCCCATGTCACTGACATTCATTATGTCTCTACCTCAGTCCCTAAACAAATGAGATGCCCTTTCGCTCTCTGTGACTCACCTGCTCATTTCACGTATCGGTGTCCTTTGATTGTGGCATATTGTGGTCATCATTCAAACCCTATTCAACCACATTTGACCACCTAACCAAGGGTCCCACCCTCTCTGGATAGGGTCAACATCACCTCCCCTACACCTAAGTCATTTCCCACCCTTCCATGGTCCATAGGTAGACTATCCAAGGAAATTCCCCCAAATCCTCCCAATTCCCCGGTTCATTTCCCATAGGAAATGTTACCCCCTACCATAGTTTATCCCCCACAGTGTATGGACATTTGGTTTATGTCAAGTGAGCCATCACACCAGTTTTGCGATATTCCACCTATGTCTTTTCCACTTAAGAACAATCACAATGTGACACTTCCCCATTTCACCTCCCCGGATCCCCTATATTCTCGCATTTTCCACTCAGACGAAGACATATTGGAGGAACTGACTACCCCTGATTGCTCTTGGAATAAGCTCCATCATCGAGCACTTTTCCTCTCACAAGAGGTCTTTCACTCACCTGATCAGTAGCCCCAAGCTCTCGTAATCTTCCAAAACACCTCACAACACTCTCTCCAGATCACCAATAGTGTCAGTGTACATGAGGTGTTATTGTGGTCCCACCATCCATATATAGTCCCTTTTTCCAAACCTCCAAATTCAGTTATAGGAGCTCATAGAGTCTATTTCTCAATTCGTCTTTAGCCACGGGATCAAGGTCCCCCCATCTACACAATATCTTTCCCCACCTCACCATTCGTACTCAGCCCCCAAGGAGAATTTTTCTCACATCACGTCTAGGTACGCCTACTCATGATCAAAATTATCAAATAAGTTGTTATATGTTCTTTATCTTCAGATACATGTTCTTTATCTTTATGTGTGTAGGTACTTGGTGATCACAAGAAGTGTAACCACTTCAGGTATATGTTCGACACTAGCATGTAATAATTCCCTGTGAATACCAATTGTATATCCCAGTCACACCCTCCGACATTCACCTTTAGGGTCCCTACATCCAGCTCTGCAGTACTGTCATCTCTGCTACATTTTGGTACTGTCACCCAATAGCACTCTCCCCCACATGAGTTTTTCCATTCATAGTTCCCCTTGGAAATTTGACACTCATGTGGCTAAAACCCCCTAGGGACGGGAGTTCCAACAGTCTCATGCACTTCCGAGAATAAGCCACATACTTCTTCTCATCATGTTTCTAGCTTTCCCAACGGACTCCTAGGTTATCTCCTCATGATTCTATTTGAATGCACCTCCACAGTATCATTAACCCTCCATTTCATCCACAATCAGTTTTCCCATCTACAAATTGTCCTTCATTCATTTTCCTCATACAAAAACCCACCCATGGGGCCCCCACCCTCCGCCAATTCTCTTCACAACTTTTTCTCTCACAGACCAATCCATCTTGCACTAGGGCACCCATTTCTGTATCTGTACACTCATCCCAAATTATTCTTTATTTATTTGGTAATTGTAAAAAGCCTTTGTTTCCATCATTTACTTAGATTTTTGTCATCAACCTTGAAGACCTTCTTTTCCTGGAAATGAAACCCATGCCACCCTTGATTGGGGCATCCACTCTCCTTTTCTCATTGTGACATCATTCATAAACCCTGAGTATCCCAAAATCCATGTACCCCTGATCTCTGAGTTTGTCCACTTTGTCACGCCTCTGGCACAATTTAACCCCATGTATAGTCTTCCCCCTGACACTCGATACAGTTTTACGGTTGCCACTAATCATATTTTAAACACACCCTCAACCAAAGGAAGTCTTGAGTCTCACTGCATCATGACTTTGTCCATGATCCCTATCAGTTCTTGATCTTATGTCCATGGATTCCATGAAGCCCTTTGCTTCTTGGAGTCGCATCTCCCTTTCTGTCGACATCAACACAGTTTGCAGAAGGGTGACATTATATTGACTCTCATTACCTTTACGATGAGGAGACTCAAATTCCATAGAGAGAACCATCATTGATCTCTGATTTCATTGACCCCCATAACATTTGACTTCAGAAAAATCTCATGTTACAGTGGGTCTTACTATGCGACTATTGAAATTTTTTTATACCATCCAAAGACCTCTGAATTTGTTATGCCATCAATGCCTATGAGTCATCGACACTTCTTACAGGCATCTATTCATGGGTCTCAAATTCCTATTTCAACAGTAGAAACCAAACCATCCAATGAGGCCCAATTTGACTCTGCAATGTTTGGAATGGAATGGTTCTCCAGATCTTGCAATCTGACCAATTAATCGATGGGATTTAATGTTTCCTTGTGAAACATATTCCTTCTATTTAGACTATTTGTTTTTTATTTTTCTCTTGGATGGGACCGATGTGAGGTGTAATATGGTATAAACCAACTTGGCAACAAAACATAATTAATTTCTAACTATTGGGGAAGAGGCTGAGGTTGGGATAACCCACTACTCAAACATGCAGACGACAATTCTATACCACAGGACTAGTACTAATACATTAACCATGTGAGCATCCAATTACTGTCTGAGATTACTAATTTCCAGAAAGAAAACACATATGTGATAAGATAATAGTAAGCAAAGTAATTCATCTACCATAATAATTTATCACATCATCACACAACGATTCATCATCTTCATCATTAAATAAAAGAACAACAAAGCATTGCACCAGATAACTTGACAATAAATTGGTCAGCTCTTACTTTTTACATCTATTCACCAAACAAGATATGAAATAGTTCTTCTCTGCATCCATTCACAATTGCATTTGATGAAAATAATTTTGTCTTTGGTCCAAAAGGATTTCTCAATTCATAGAAGCTTCAAAATAATTCTTAACAACCAGAAATAAAGAGTTCTTGTAACAACCATCGACCCTTTTCTCATTGGTCGATGTCTTTATTTATAATATAAAGTTTAACTGAAATTAACGGCTAAGTGCAGTTTAAGAAAAACAAAATTTTCCACATGGCATCCTATACTAACAGTTTCTTTAACAGTCAATGCGAGATATCTCTTGAAAAGGATGATTTCTCTCGTACTCATACCAACTAACAAACATATCTTCACAAGTTTGGGCCCATGGAAGTTTGTGTTGTTCCATCGGAGCCGCATATATTCCTCTGATTTCCATCGCATGCGTCTGGTACTTCACAAGACTGGATTTCAACTGTTGTAGCATGGTTCAATCTCTAATTGGATGATCTGTGAATCGTTGCACTTGCCCTAGCCTTGCATCGGTCATCTTTGCGAGCTCTTTGGTCCATAGAAAATATTGTTTGGCATGCAACTCAACTACGTCACTTAGGTTGATGAAGTTGTCAGGGGTGACGAACTCGGAGAGTCCAATATCCTCCATTACTTTGTTGATTTTGCTTCGGCGTTTCTTTCAAGTTCCCCAGTGAGGTCACGAAGAAAAATTTGTTCGGTAGTTGGGAGGATATTTCCTGCAATTGGGGTTGAGGTAGTTCATAAATTACTTATCAGGAAACACATAATAAGATGCAGACAAAAACAAAATAAACTGATGCATACCTATAGAGATCATTAGTCTCGATCATTTAATACTTACATAATCCCAGTTGTCCTTTTGAATGACCTGTAATGTCCTTTTCCACGCTGCCGCTCCTCTTCAGTTTGAATGAGTTACATCTGCATGCCATAGCGTGGAAAGTCAAGTACGGAAGATACGAGCGTCGAACCGTCACAGTGGTCGATTGACTCTTGGGGTTTGGAAAGGATGCCAGAGCCAAACATGTGTGGAAAGTGTGAGTATGTTCCTGAAAGGTCGGATAGCATAATAAGGAAGTCGTTAAATGCCCTAGGTCGAGGAAAGTTGTTCCTCTGGAAGTCGTATCAACAAGCGTGTTAACTATCATTCACTAATAATGGAAGTTGTGGAGATTAAAGAGATTGGACTGATCATACTGTATATTCCCCGCAACTTCAATCGGTGGCATTTTATGCATTATGGATTGTATCCGTTGAGTATATGTGACACGTTAAATATTCAAGACATATTGTCGCGAGGTGTGAGTGTTCTTTGGCACGTTCTGTTTTGCTTCCTCATTCTGCTATAAATTCTAGAGGCTTTGTGGGGATTTTATGCATCAGTCGAGTTCATTCATCGGTAATGCTGGTATTGCGAGTTCAATTATAGAAAAACTATGTGTTGTGGTCTTTTATTCATCCGCGGGCATCTGAGCTAATATGTCGTTGCACTATGGTATCCCCTTTAAATAAATGACGGGGTTTGCGAGGTTGTCGGAGCTCCAGGTCTGAGCCCCAACGTGCCTGGGACTCTTTCTTATTGGTATCGAGTGTCCCTAAAGCTTCAATAGGAGGTACCTATTTTTTTCTCAAAAATGGTGATAGTGTCTCAAGCGGAGGTGGGAGTAGATAAAAATATGTCTGAAGTGTTGGACACACCTACCACACTTAGAGGAGGGGGTGAATGAGTGTGGGGATCTTTTCCCAAAACTTCCCTCTTACAAAAAAACTCCTTAGTTAACATTCAACATTTTCTCATTACTCATTTTTTTCATTTATAATAAGTTGTATGTGAATACATATCAACAACATATATCAGAAACATATCATCTCCACAAGGAACACAAAGAACACAAGATGTATGTACAATTTTTCTTTTTATTATGGAATTCAATCTGGGGGTTTTTCAACAACAACTGAATAGAGTACAACTCTACAAGATCACCATTTCTATATGCAAGACTCATCTTACATTCTCATCACCAAATGAGATGAGGCAA
>JASDQU010213065.1:0-18506 GCA_032191745.1 Picea mariana
GGGGAAAGAATTTGATAAACCTCGTTGATGGCTATGACAGAGAGGAATATCTCTGAGATTATGCCGAGAATATGACTCGAGTAGAAGACCGTGAGCTTGATGCTGAGGAAGCATCTGCTAAACCTTGCAGAAGATACGAAAGAGAAAGGATCGATGAGAATTGGCATAAATTCCCTGGGAATATCATGGCTTGGCATGGGGGTGGATAGAGCACTAAGAATGAATGCCTATGAGCATGTGGTTGGGTGGAAGGATGAACACCCAAAGTTAGTTAGTTGGATACCACCTGTAATAGATAAGTAATCTCATATCCTATATATTTAAGTGGTAACTGTGAATTAAAGTTGGATATCCTATGAATGTCGTAGGGATGGACATGTTTTCTTAATGGTTATACTGTATCCCTTCAATCCTTCTTAATTGTGTATTTAAGAAAATAAGAAATTATCTGGCCTATACACATAAATTCCTGAGCCGTATGGTGGCTCAAGTTAAAATAAATGAAGTGTGAATTTGTTGACTTTGGGCATAGCCTCATGTGTGCATGCCGACACTCCCAGTTGTTTTGAAGGAAGGGGTCAGTCAAGATCAAGAGAGGTAGTGCATGTGTGCACAAAGCCTCTACAAGGCAGGCAGAGATCGAGAACCCCCCCCCCGCCCCCCCTTAAGTTCTAGAGTTGATAGATGATTGCAAGAGGTGCACGTAGGATTTCTCCAAGCGTTAAGTTCAGGATAATTAGTGAAAAATACTTAAGTATTTAAGGAGCTGATAGA
Source organism: Picea mariana (assembly GCA_032191745.1). Taxonomy (NCBI): domain Eukaryota; kingdom Viridiplantae; phylum Streptophyta; class Pinopsida; order Pinales; family Pinaceae; genus Picea; species Picea mariana. The sequence continues at coordinate 775 of JASDQU010213065.1, forward strand.
ACTCATTTAGAATAGTGATTTTCAAGCCCCTAAAGGAGAGATCCTTTTGTTTGAAAGACGAATGGATTAGATTAGTTTGGGAGGAGTCAAATTTATTCACGATCATCGGATCTGGAGAAGGAACACAGACGTTAACCCTTTGATCCCTTCAGACTTCGTGAGTTTGATGAATTGATCATATTCGTTGCAGAGGAGGTGAATCCCCTGAAGTCCTGACATAATTGTGGGTCGTAGATCTGTATATTCCTGGGATCTATCCCAACTATCGGATCTATGATATAGTCAGCCCGGTGTTGACCACTTCAGGAGGACAGAGGTTTGGTAACACCAAAACCCCTGAAGTCTCGAAGCCCCAAATTTGGTGTGGACCATGGATCTAAGGATCCTTGAGGAGCCCTCATGACCATTTGATTATGGGGATGTAAGTATTAACATTGAGATCATGTGGGAGCCCATGTGTCAAGTGACAAGTTTTCCAGGTGTCTGTCTCATAGTGGCATAGACTGGGGCCCAAGGGACCCTTAAATAGAAGTTTCGAGTCGTACATCTCTAGGGTCGTGTAGATGCCCTTGAACCATCAGATTGAGGCCATGGTTAGCCTGATGTTGGCCAACTCTGGGAGAAAAGAGGATTTTTCATCACAAAACTTCTGAATATCTGAAGTAGATATGAGTCATCCAAGCCAATGGGATAGGTGTTGTCAGATACTGCACTCCGGAGAGAATTCACTTCAGGAGGACCGAAGTATGAAGGCATAAGGATTTCTGAAGGATGGAGTCCTGAGGTCATCCCAGTCATCCATTGGAAGAGATGCATGGCAGAAGATCTTCCATTTCATAGGAAGTCACTCTGGAAAAAAGGGGGATGTGTTGGACAAGAAATCTCGAAGGTCAGAGAGTTGGAGTTCATCTAAGCCATCTTACAACTGAGAAAATGTGTCAACAAATATTCCATTTAAGAAGATAGCTACTTTGAAGGAAAGTTGGGTCACGTGCATTAAGAACTCATGAACGTCGAAGTCCCAAATTAGATAACAGTCGTTGATCGGGTAAGACGTGTGGCGCTCGATCTATAACTCCAGGTATGGAGTACTTTGGGGAGAAAATCCTTTAGAGCGTTCGAAATACCCAAACGTCAAAGTCTTGAAGTCAATCAGGGCCGTCAAAATATATGAGGACACATGACATCGGATTATGAACTTCATATATTTTCCACTTTGGAGGATTCGCGCGGTGGTTGTCTTGGAGCCCATTGTCTTGGTGTCTGGTCATAAATCTTGGTCATATGCGAGTATAGATGGATGGAAGAACTTGAAGAAATTGGGAGATGCTACCCACCATCTCTAAGCTCGGTTCGGAGCATGGAAACCATGGCCGGAAAGCTCTGGAAGAGAAAAATGGGATAGAAACCCCGAATGGGGGTTTTGATTCTCCTAAGAAGAGCGAAACTTTGACACCCCCACCATGGGTGTGTTACATACGAGTATGTGACTTCATCAAGGAATTCTTTGAAATGATCCAACAATATGTTTAGCATGTCCATGTGGATCAATGGAAGGACGAACATTTTAGAATATGTAGAGATACATTTTTCATTGGTACTATCTTATCAATTGTTGATTTTGTTGAGAACTACACCCTTCAACCACAAAATGAGATTCAAAGCCAATATTATCACTCAAAGTAGGTCAACATAATGGTCCATATCACATATAGGCATGAGCCATATAGTAACGAAGAAAAAATGTTATATTGGAGTATCACTTCTACATAAGTGATGATCGATGCCATGGCTTAACTTACGTACAACATTGCATTCTGTTATTTTACAATCACCTAAAAGAGAAATACATACAGATGGATCAATATTGTATTTGGTCATATGGTTGTGTGGGCCACTTAAAAAATCATTGTGTGTTTCAATGGTTGTGTATGTTGCACAAAAAACACAAGGTACTACATATTTGTAACTATTTCAAGACAAGGCACTTGAAAGGGGAGCATGATGGAGTAGGCACATGAACCAAAATAGTATTACACATGAAAAAAATGAATTTCACAAGTAGTTCCCTCATTCAAGATGTAAAATGCACTGTTGAATGGGTTCTTCAGTAATGGTAGAGGGAACAAGAAGGTGATAATACCAATCAACCAAGAAAGGACATGTACATAGATATTTTTGGGAGGTGGTCGATGTATATAAATCATAGTGGTATGAATGAAAAAAAATATAGGGAAGTCATGGATTCCATTCATTTCAAACATCAGACAATGAAATAGTTGAAATATGGAGGAGAAAACTCTCTTTCTTCTATGATCCATGTAGTAGTAATGAATGGGATGATTGTGAATCTATATATTGGGTTGATATATGGGATTATGTATAACTCCCCACTAGTCAACAAGTAGCTATGGAATTATCTCATTTGGAGGAAGACCAATAAAATATTTCAGCATATTATGGTCACATATATCAGATCTCGTACAACTAGGTTTGGTGAATATTCTACTAATTTTGAATAACTAGCATGAATGTTGTATGCTTTGGTCATTTAGTGGACTCATGTATTGGAACTCCATTTTTTTGTAGGGAACATATACGCAATGGTTTTCCCAAAAGGTAATGAATGGGGCACAAAAAATTGGTTGGCACATTTCTTAGAGGGAAAGTAGACCGTCATGCTTTCAGTAATAGACTCCAAAGGAATTCAATTTCCGATTGGGTTGATGGTTATTAAAGGGAAATATATGACACAAGATTAAAGAACAAAAAATAAAGGTGGTTATGTATTTCAATATTATAGACTAGGTGAAGCTTTATACCACTTTATGAACTTGGATGCTGGTACAAACCTCCAACTACAAACAACTCCAATGAAAAACTCATAAAAGGTATGATACTTATTTCCTTACTCTGAGAAAGAGAATTTAATGGAGATCATCAATATTATAAGTGATCCTGATGGTCTAATTGAATGACCATAGGTATGTAGACATGTGTGTGTTATATTTGTTATTTTTTGTTCTATTTCAAGATACGTGTGTTCTTTGTTTTTTTGTTCAATTTTCAATTAATTTATAAATGACTTCTAATTGTGTCCTTTTTGTCTCCTAAGTTATCGAAAAAATCATAGTTGACACATGAAGGCCCATCAATAAGAACAATGGTATTTTTCAACACCACTTAATGATTCTCGGAAAGATGGGCTTGGTATGGCATGGAGAAGTGTATATAGTAAATTTGTAAATTTATAATTTATCCTCGTATAATGAATTATTCAATTAGGTCAATTACAATACATTGGAAATTCCACCTTCACTAGAATCATAACGATCTAACCTACTAGTTCGAACAATATATTATTCTTCATCTCAATATCTAGTGAGATACAACCGTTGGAAATTTCCTCTCTCAAACCCTAATCCAAATTTTCACCATTTGTTAATTATAGAACCCCTCCCCTAGCATTATTCATGAAGAAATAACCCTAATATATGGATTCTTCCTTTACACATAATAGTTCTCACTAGAGTTTGTGCCTACCTCCCACACCAACTCACAACTCTACCAATCTCCCTACAATATAAATCTTAATCCCCATTATGTCATCATGCTTCAAACACCCCATTAAATTCCCTATACTAGACCAACCAAATGATTCAATCTAGACAACACTTTTTTTATCAACATTGTCCTCTTCTCCTCATATCCCAACCAATTGAGAACCTTCAGAACATGCGACCAAACTATGACTTCAATATCCTCCCTTAAGAAAAAGAACAAAACATTCTGCGTGAAACCCTTACTCCAAAAACAACACTTGAACAACAACAAGAAAAAATCAGAAAATAAAGTGATAACTAATTACAAGAGATGAACAACCTATCTGAAAGACATACTAAAGAAAAGGGATAGGCCTCCTTCTCCTTGGGATAAGAACAAAATCAAGAAATTTTGAGAATGAAACTAGAGAAAATGAGATTTCCTAATAAAAACTAGTTGCTTAGTGTTGAATCTTGAGGAGGCCATGTTTTTTTTTTGTATAAACTTAAATAAAATTGAAAATAATGACGAACATTAATCCAACCATGTTCATATAATTGTGTGATAGATTAATTATGGTGGTCCATTTAAGACCATTGTGAAAAATAGTAAAATTGTATTAAGTAGGGAAAGAGAAAATTAAGTGGCCATAATAACATATAGTCATAAAAAAAATCAACAAAGATGTTACATGGAAAATTGAGTAGCCATAATAACCAGTATTCAAAAACAAAAAGTAACAAGTATGTAACATATAGAAAAGGTAGAGATAATACAAATTATTAAAACATGTAAGAAATATTACAAGTTATTGATGGATAAAGTATTTTCTTATTGGGCCTGATAAACAGGCTCTCTATGTTTTATCTTCGAGTGAGGTTTTCTCTTCTTATTTTTATGAAGAGGCAATGGAAATATCTATGCTCCACTAGAGATAGACAAGGTTTCAAGTTAACAAACATGAAATTTGAAATGGTGTATTGGGATCGCTCCATACTATTTCCATATTGTCATCTTGAGATGTGACGAAAAATATTTTATGAATGAAGACATTGAATTCCCCACATTAATAATTAAGTATAGTTATTTTCACTTATTATTTTAAAAAAATAGGGCGATGTTAGAATTTCCAGGTTACACAAGAAATAAGGTTTCTTGCGTGGGGTATAAAAGTCTAATATCCAAATATCCACATAGAAAACTTTTCCAATTTTCTTGGTTAACCTACACACTACTTGTTCCTTTATTTGTTAAAATATGGTTCTTTGTTGGTGTTTTTTGGATGGGATTATTATTGTGAAAGGATGGGATTCAAGATGTTTGGTTTGTTCGGAGATGGACATCTTCCTATAGACCAAATTGTCAATATGTCCTTGAATGGCTTCAGGAGGCGAGTTGCAACTTGCCATAAAACACTAGTCGGGCCTCAAATGGAGAGGACATCAATTGAATTGTAATATCGACACTATATTACAAATAGGGGTACCCCTCCCCTATGATCGCATTGCCTAGAAAATATTTTGTTCAAGGATATTCAAAACTAGGTCTTTGCTCAGTAATGCACAGTGCAATTTATGAAGTAGGGGTGGATTTTAAATAACACTATGTCAGGTGATTGTTGTAGTAGGGTCATGTGGGCCTTGGACAAAAATATGTGTAGGATCTTATAGAACTTAGTTATGTCACTCAATTTAGATTTTATGCCCATGAACCAAATTACCAATATGTCCTTGAATGCCTTGAGGAGGCGAGTTGAAACTCACCATAAAACACTAAGCAAACCTCAGACAGATGAAATGTTAGTTTCATTGGACACAATACACCATATTACAACTAGGGGAGGCCATCCCCTATGATTTATTTTCCTAGAAAACAATTTGTTCGAGGATCTTCGAAACTAGGGTTTTTCTCAGTATGGCACAATGCAATTTCTGAAATAGGGATGTATTTTGAAGAACACTATGTTGGGTGATTGTGGGTAACATGGTCTCATGGGCCTTGGATAAACACAGTTGTGGGAGATTATAGAAATCAGTTATTCTGATCAGTTAGTATTTTATGCTCCTACACGAAATTGTCAATATGTCCCTGAATGACTTGAGGAGGTGAGTTGCAAATAAACATAAAAATATGACTAGGCCTTGGATGGATGAACCGTCAGTTGTGATGGACTCCTGAAACTAGTTTAAATATAGGGGTACCCCTCCCCTATAATTTCATTTCCTTTGGAGCATCTCTGGAACTAGGGTTTTGCTTAGGGGCGAATAATGTAATTTCTAAAATAGGGGTCGATTTTGAAGAACACTTTTTCGGGAGATTGTGGGTAGTAGGTTCATATCGGCCTTGGCCAAAAAAAGTTAAGGGATCTTATGAAACTAATTTATGCTACTTATTTTGGATTTTATGCCCCCTGACCAAATTGTCAATATGTCCCTGAATGGTTTGAGGAGGCTAGTTGCAACTCAACATAAAACTTAATCGAGCCTCGGATGAATGAACCGTCAATTGAATTGGAATCTTGACACAAGATTATAGCTATGGGTACTCCTCCTCTATTATTCTATTGGTAAAAAAATGGTTTGTTGGAGGATCTTGAGAACTAGGGTTTTTCTCAGTGAGGGAGAGTGCAATTTATGAACTAAGGGTTGATTTTGAAGAACACTATGTTGTGTGATTTTAGGTAATGTGGCGACGTGGGCCTTAGAAAAAAACACTTGTGATATATTACATGACTCATTTATTCCAATTTGTTTGGATTTTATGCTCATGAACCAAATTGTCAATATGTCCCTGAATGGCTTGAGGAGGAAAGTTGTGACTAGGGTTTTTCTTAGTGAGGCACAATGCAATTTCTGAACTAGGGGTGGATTTTGAGGAACATTGTGTCAGGTGATTGTGTTTAGTGTGGTCACATGCGAATTGGAAAAAAAACACTTGTGGGAGCTTAAAAATCTCAATTATTCCACTTGGTTTGGATTTTATGCCCCTAGACCAAATTGTCAGTATGTCCTTGAAAGGCTTGAGGAGGTGAGTTGCAACTCACCATAAAACTCTAACCGAGCCTCAAATGGATGAACCATAAGTTTTTTTAGACTCATAATATATAATTGTATCTATGGGTACCCCTCCCCTATGATTATGTTTTCAAATTATTTGTTTGAGCATATTCGAAACTAGGATTTTTCCAAGTGAGGCATAATACAATTTATGAACTAAGGGTCAATTTTGAAGTCATATCATGTTCCATGCCCTTATTTTCTTATCTTATTTTCTAATCATGTAGCTCTTATGCTCACTTTTTGGAGTGATATTATGGTTTTTTTTCTGATTTTGGTGAATGTTTCATGAAACTAAGGTTTCTTCATGCATAACAACTTGGTCTGGTAAGTGATCTTTTCCAAGTATTTATGTTTTTTACTTGTTATTTAAGTAAATGCTCTATTAAAGTGCTAATAAGTGTATGCTATCTTATTTCCTTAGAAAATTATTGCTATTAAATCTTATAAAGGATTAATAAGGTTTGACCTAGGCTTATGATTGGATTATCCTAGGGTTTTGATCTTCAAGTCTTCTATTACATTTAACCTCTATCGAAGGTGTTGTATTAACTCCATATTCCCAAGAATTCAAGATGACACTTCTCTTTATCACTTGCAAGTGATATAAAACCCTATTTTATCTCTCTCTCTCTCTCTCTAACAATTTGCATTAATTATTTATTTTAGAAGGAACAAATAAACAAATATTATACCTTAAAAATGTGAAAAGTATCTTAAACATAATCTAATAAGAAACCTACAATTTGTAATAGGTTCAAGGTATGCAGGGTGTCGATGAGAAAGCATATATCTCTACATAAAGTTATATAGAGTGTCAAAATGGGGGTTGAAATATAAATTTGTTTTTATATATACAATATCTTAGTCCAAAACATCGGTTTTCTCTCTTGGTGGAGATATTTTTACACATTAATCCATCCTTTCGACTAAGACATTTTTATATACTTATTAGACTCTCAATTGAGGTTTTATACAAATTATATACTGATAGTTTATCCAAACTCTTTATTGAGAGCGTGAATCATACATATTCTTTCCACCCTTTTCCATAAAGTGAAACACATTTTCATGGTACAACCCTTACCCCACCTCAAGGGTTTTTTATTTAATTATAAGGGTTTTCTAGAATGTCTAGTTTTGTGGTAATTTTATGTGCTAAGGAACACCACATTGTGTTTAGTTTACATTTTGTCAAAAGAGTTCCTACCCAACATCTAACGTACCCAGTGCCTAGCTGAGAAATATTATGTGCAAAAACCCATTAAATTATTAAGATTTATTGCTAAACAAAATCATGTAGCTTACCAGTTGCATATCACACACATATTTGACCATTTCACTTATACAATAGTTCTAAATGCATATAATAGCGTATATTAAACATGAATACAATTTTTCAAGAAAAAACAAATACACAACATTCATATAAATTATTTACATAGCAAAATTTAACATAAGAACAAAATAGAAACACTTATCTATTAAAGATTAACCAATTGGATGCAACTGAAGGATGAAACTCCCAACCATAGCCACTTGTGATCATTTTCTCTCATCAACAAGCCACCCCCGAGCTAAGGCTATGATTCCAAAAGGAGATACGGCACACTAGATATCCGCTCTCCACACATAGCATCCCCAAACCTAGGTTCTAGTCTCATAGCAATTCTAAACCTCCAGCTCTCTCTTTTCCCCACAACTGCACTACCCAATAAATGTACCCCCTTCATTGCTCACAGTCCCTCAGGTTGTACCATTCATTTATCAATGCCAATAGTGCATTTGTTTGTCCAGGAATCACTCAGTTGGGAACTCTAGGATCTCTAATTTCTTTCATGTTTTCTCACATCAACCTTCACAAGGCTCTGAGATATTTCGTCAACATGAAATCAGACCACAATATTACAACCCAATTTACCGGCACACATGCCCCTATATCATCATAAAAACATAGCCAAACAATGGTTGTCTTCAAGTATACCATGGTTGGTCCTCTTCCCAACCCTCTTCCCTTCTTTCTTACCCAAAATATGTATGTAAAAACTATCCCCTCTTCTGCATACGAATTTCCTCTTCTTCCTTGCCTTCTTGGCTCACACTCTTCTCAAGGGTGATTGTACCTCAGACTATTATCTCCAATAAATATGGGATGTGGCCACTCACACCCACCCTCTTACATGAGTTTAATGATTGGCGTCTGATACACTCAGTCAACAAATATAAGGGTATACACAAAGATAATAATTTTAGGAATGCGGGTTTGATTAATACCCATGAATAATTCCCCCTTGGACCCCTCTCTCTCATGGAATCATATCCCCCCCCCATCATTCTTCATATCTTTCGTATCATATCCAATGATTATTACTTTTATTAATTATTTCAATGTCCATAATATGCAAATCGCCCCCCGGACACATTAAATCAATACAGGCTCTTCACTCCAATGCATCGACTCACCAACCTAATTAATATTTATACAATTACATTATAATTCATGGGGATTCTAAATAGGGATGTAACATCCACTCCCCCTTATTTTATCACTATCCTTAGTGCACAACACCCTACATGTGTAATTTCATTTTGCAATTCTAGATCCCTGACCAATAATCAACATACAGGCTCTCTAGCCCAAAATCACATAAGCATTCAAGCCTAAAAAAATTATACATACACTCTATCCCCAATACCATATATACATAGGAACATCTAGCCCCCAAAATCACAAATACAAAGGCACCCTATCCTGAAACATATACATAAGCCACTGGCATTCTCCTACAACTATCCCAATTTCCACCAACTCTTTTCCCATTGACCTTCCCAACCCAAGGAATGGAGTCCCATTTATTTATCAAGGTTGACCCAAGGAATGTGCCCCCTTCATTGTCTTCATCCCCTTGGGCTGCACCATTTTTTTATCAAGGTCTCTCTGGAATAAGTAACTAGGAATCTCCCTGTTGGGAACTCTAGGGACTCACTACTAGGAATAATATCGGTAAAATAACCAGAAACAACCTTTCTGTTGCAGTGCAACTCACACAAGAGTTCACTCTTCAGACCTGACAACCTAGTTCTTTGACAGTGCAAGTTGTTAGGACTAGAAGTCACACCTAGACTATTGTAGGTGTAATCCTAATACCCATAAGGATTTGAAAAATTAAATCAATTTTATGGTTGGTTGACTAGTAAGAAAGAACAAGAAAGAGAGCAATAGTCCGATTATAGATCAATGATCCACCATTAGGTATGGAGTCAAATCCACTCTGCAGATTGAAGGAAATCAAGCTAAATATCAGGTTAAGATTTTATATGATGATGATTAGAAGAAAGGAAAGTGATCAAAAGAAGAATGTCTACTAAACAGATATCCTCTCTGCAGAATATATTGAAAATTTCTTGAACAAAAATAATGATTAACATGCCATCTACAATAGATCCTTTGTTGCTCAGGGATCCATTAATAAAAGGCAACCTTTGATCCTCAAAACCTACAATATAATCAATCAAGAAGATGACAAGAATTGGGTAAACAAAAAAAAAGGTGATAAACAATTCTCATGAATCTTTAATGGTAGAAATGCTAATTACAACAGACCCTCAGGCTTACAAATGGGCAACTAAAATGCTCCTCCATCTCTCTCCTCTCCTGGATCATGAATTCAACCCTTTCCTTATCAAAATCCACTTCATATATAGTGAATTTTCTCTCTTTATTCTAAGGATGTCGAAACCAAGGAGATACATAGGATTCTCCTCAATTTAGGAGTCTGTTACAAAAGATTCCAACGAAAACATAACAAATTCCTATTTTTTGGGATCTTGTCTATTGCGATAAATTCCTTTTGAAATAGGTCATGTTGCTTGATATGGAGATGGAACACATGTACCTCATGTCCAAATAACTCCTAGGAAGCCATTCGAACCTTCCCTGATATCTGGAAGACTTCTCATAGCTTGGATTTGTCAGACTGTTAGAGTTCACAACACCTTTGACAACATGCACTGTGAAATTTCCTGTAGGTGATGATTTTTACTTTTCTCCCAAAATATGAACTGGATCCGGTTGATGTTGTGTTAGCAATTCAATGGTAATATGGTTCTTCTCCAAACAAAATTTTAGAAGAAACAAAATTGGAATTCAAAAGTTACGATCAAAACATGAATGTGTTGTGTGCTAATTGCTAAAAATTGTCCCAAATTACCAATTTGTAGCGCCAGTGAGTCCAGGCACTGCAGAATTTCCTATATCAGCCTATTTTTTTTCCAAAGCTTCAACACCCCAAAAGTTATACCAGGATTCCATATATGCTACAAAACTTCATTATGTTGATATATAATGGGAGGAAAAACACCAAAAATTGCTTGTTATATCTCAAAACTCATAACCATCTCCAAAACATTATAAATGCATATAAAAAAAACTTTGACCAAAGTTAATGCTAGTTTTGGAAGATCAATGTCATTTTGTTCTAGAGCTTCTTCTGGTAGCCACCTTATCCAAATCTTATACACCTCAGTGGTATGAAATAGATCACATTTTAGAAGGGGGGATAAAAGGGAAAACCACTGAGATTTGTAATGAAAGGAAGACAAGTGAAACTTCTTTTCTAAAACATAGTTTTAGTAGAATAAATATCAGTTTGCAGTGCCAATGAATAAAGAAACATAAATATCAGTTGGCAGTGCCAATGAATAAATCATCATAAATAACAGTTTGCAATGCCAAAGATGTATGCAATTTAATCTTGGTTCTACAAATGATTAACCATATTCCTAATGTTTGATAGGAGTATCATTCAATTGGTTAAGACTGAGTTTCAAATGGATGCAGAAGATGAGGGCTTCAACAATTTTGGAACAAAGGGTTCATAACAGTAGTCTACAGTGCTAGTTTGCAACACCAAGTTCAAAATCAAATAGCGCACTTCAAGGAAACTGTTAGAAATTTCGTGACAAAATCCTTGAAAATCTAATTAAATGAAGGCGTTTAAAACCATAAAATTCCCCTTGACATGTTTCTTAGATGCAATAATGAAAGATGAGTGCATGAGGTACTCATAAGTACACTGCAAACTTTCCTGGTGACTTGGAATTAAATACACCTGACCATTTCATGTGCTAACACAACTCACACTAGAGTTCACTCTTCAAGCCTGACAACCTGGTTCTTCAAAAATGAAACTCACCCTCTAGCCTCAGGCATCACCTTCATTGTTATACAATTCCTCAGGAGATCCATCATTTGCCAAGGTGTTCTCACGCAAACAAATGCCAACTTGATGCTAGAATTCCACTAGCAATATATAACCTATGGAAATCATCCCATCTGCATTACATGCATGCAATTAGTATGAGACATCATCATATAATTATAAAATTTCAAATCTGTTTTACACAAGAAAACATAATTTTCCAAACATGAGTCTTTTTGCTCATAATTGTTTGTCTCTTGCAGAAGTAGATATCAATATTCCTTACGGGATTACATCCATTCCATATACAATACCATTTTCCCTTCAATTATCTCAATTCCATGCAACCAAACAAACTATTAGTATATCGTAACAATTTTCAATTATTAACTTCTCAAATATGGTTATACATGAAAATAAAAATTCCCACACATGATATTTCTGATCACTATGTTTGATTCTTGCATATGTAGATATCATTCTTTCTTATGACATACATCATTTCCATATCCAAGACCATTTTACCTACAACTTCCTCAACTTTATTGCATCCCAACATGATTTTTAACACTCATGCATATTTTTAGCAGTTCATGAAATGATATCAGAATTGTATCTACCCAACAATTCAATCATTTCCAACCATTATTCACATAAAAATGGAATTCTTCCATTCATTATATTATCTAGAATGACATATTGCTCATTGTACATACATTATCAACACATCAATATTTTCATAATGCAATCAAAATTTACCAATAAATGAAACCAATGTGCCAATAATCTTGGCCACATCTACACAATGCATTGTTGCATTGATTCTAGAATACCATATCATTGTTCATGTCATGTATTCCACCATGTGAGTTGGAAGGTATGGCCCATGACTCAATACACCATCCAAAATCTTCCCCACAGCCTATTTGATCCTTTGGATACCTTCCTCTTCACCCCATACACAACACTAGGAACAGCATCCCTTAGTATTATTTAGTGTAGGAAAAACGATTGCAGTCCAAACCTCAATTACATAGAAAATATCCATCATGCACTTGGATGGAAATATAGACTTTCCATATCCAAAATCATCATAGCCTCACACATTACCATATCAAACGACATTCATTGTTATAGCAGGAGTAATGTCTCCCAACTTAACTCGGTTATGAATTCATAACCAACATAACATAATATGCAATTAAATTTCCCATAAATGCATTCAAACAACAAATAATATTTTCATACTCAAGGCCTCTTGCCATTTCATCGATTCAAATTTTGATATTAGATTGAGGTAATTCTTACCTTAATTCCCTTCAACATTATACATTATAACAACCCCAAATGCATACCTACATGGATGTTATCAATTTACTTGATGCTACCTGATCTTTTTACATTTGTAGAAGAACGTTGACTCCCTTCATTAATTTTACTGGTCAACATTTTCTCCATACTCATTTTTCTTCATATGGATGGATATCATAAGAAATAATATCGTCATGCTATAATCATGTTTCCTGGATACAAAATCCATCATTAGCTTTATTCAAATATCATAGCATCATTATTTCATATATATATTAGCAGACTACTCTTAGTCTATAATCATGCCATGAACATGTTCAGAAATGTCTACATGCACAAACACACATCAGTATTCACCAAGAATTTGATATTTCATGCCTATTTATGCACATGCATTCTACCTTTAGTCTATCCATCATGCATCAATTCTATCAGACACTCCAATGCATAGCTATTTCATATTAATTAATTATTTATATTTCTTGTTGTATATGGTTGTCTTTAAATTTTTGTAGAACCTTGTTTCCCTGTGCACTGCTATTCTTCTCAACTGTGCACAACTGGCCCCTATTCTACACCTTCTATCCAAGCCTTATTTGGCCATCCTGCATTTCCAGCCAATAGTTGCTACACTAATGTTGCAATATCGCAACTACTTTATGCAAAGAATCCTATCCCGACATCTTTTGGATAAAATCTCAATATTCATAGTGTTGTAACATGCACTATTCCAGCTAAACACTAACACTACAATCTAATTAACCATTTCCCATTTTTCTTGAACAAACTAGCCTTGGAATACCATTATCATTGACTGGCATTTCAACATTCTAAAATAATTTTTTCATGTCTTCTTTCTAATATTCCTTTCCTCCCATGGATTTTCTCAATATTAAATATCTCTCTTCACTTCATTGAGTAATTCACTATGAAGCATGTTTTTGGCCATTCAAGATCACCCTACTCCAATGGAAATTCCACCCTTTTCCATTTGCACATGTACCTTGCTTTTTTTGCGCACTATGATAATAGAGGCATCTTTCTTTCTTGTGTAGTTTTAGACAAGAGTCACTAGATCATATCTAACAATTCCTTCTTCCTAATTTCACATGGTTTCTCATAGAGATGATTGATCCAGCCATAAGTCACACTTCATCTCATGATATCCTTTCTCCTTCTCTTGCAACAATATTTGTTTCTTTTACTATATTTCTATCTTCAAGGTTATGGAGTCCTCCTTGCTTCTTGTGGCTGTAATGTCATCCTTTACTTGTTGGGTTCATACCCTAGGTGAAAATATCTATTGACCTTCCTTTGCAAGCCATTCAATCTTTATATCATTTGAATACTAATATTCCTTTGCTTTTATTTATACCCTTGGAAACCTTGCAACACCTTCCCTACACTTTTCTTTGCATTTATTTGATGCTTCAACCATCTTCTCAAGCTTGACCTCTTTCATGTCCAATGGACCCTGGAATTAATTTAGAATAGACCCACACAATTCTTAGTTGCATAATATTATCCTCTTTCTAGAAATCCTTTTCACACAACACTCTCTGCAGAGTGCTCTTCTGTTTAATGACAATGCCCTGTTAGTAATCTTCGCATCTCATTTCTCAAGATATTTCTCATCAAGTGTGCCTCTAGGATTATGCATAGGTACTATCCTAATAATATACACTCTTAATTACACAACAAACACCTTTTTCACTCACCTATATCATTGGGAAGGTTTCTCCAAACTTTGACACCATTTAGAAAAATCTTCACATCAAGTAATTACATGATTCATGGAATTCAATTCCACTTTTCATTACTTTCCCTGTAGCTATTTATTACCTCAACCGACTTCTCATAGTGACATGATCTTTCCTATATCTTCTTCCATTTGACTCTGTCTCGACATTCCCTGTGCTAACATTCAAACCTATGATATATTCCTCATGGTTGTAAGATCCTTGAGCATCTTCCATGACTCCATTCCTCATATAAGAACAAAAGTTCCTTTCTGTACATCTAATTCTACAAGAAATCTGTTAGAAATATGCATAGCATAAAACATTTTATCATATAGAATACATGTTATTTTTTCATCAATTTATGATGGACACATTTCAACAATTAAAATTTTGATTTTATTGATGCATTCCTCCCCGAAACAACTTCCCAACGATTGTATTCATGCCTCAATATGAATTCTGAGTGAAAAGTTACAACAACTACATGTTGTAATTCCACTCTTTTTATTGCTACATAAATTTATTTATTAATTTATGAGACATTTAATTGACCAAATCAATATTTTGGGTTGAAATATGTCTTCTATGACTCAATACCTTTCCAACGACTATTTGTTTGCTCAAATATGAGCTCTACGCTGAAATTTATGGTTTGGAGAAGTTTAAGTTGTTTTACTCAATTTACTCATGTATGCTACATGTGTCTTATTTCTCTTCCTGCACATTTTCAAGTACCCATAACCAAAATATGGCTCTACCTCTAGCTCCTATGGGTCATAATATTTCCATCAACCTCTCATGTTCCCCAAACGGACTTTTGAGCATAGAGTTATGCCTTGTGGAAGTAATATTGGTGCAAAACTTTTACCCTCACTGTTTTGGTTGTAACTTTCTCATACGAGCTCTATTTTGCAAATCATTTAGCTCATTGGATAACTCTCTTCGAATTATTTTATTTGAGATACAAAGAGAGTGTACCTTGTTCCACTCTATTCTCGTGGATTTTGACTTGCTAAAAATGTCGTTTAGGGCCGCAAAAATGCCCTGTAAATTAATGATCTTCAAAAATATGAAAATTTCAGAAAATTTCACACAAAATTCACTAGTTTACTATTGTAGCACTTATTTAAATATAAATTGTTGATCTCAAATTATGATACACAACAACTGTTTATCTGCCCTTCTTTTCCATCGACGATTGGTAACATATTTTGGATGTAAAAAACATTTTTCCCAAAGATACTGATCTGACCATCGGTTGTCAGTCCAATTCCCTAACACCTGATTTTCAAACAACTCTTCAATCAGTTGTCAAAAATATTTGTTGGTGAATGAAAAACTATCCATTGAATCTGTCGATGCCCGAACACCAGCCCATCGGTGATCATCGATTCCTGATGAACGTCGAATACTCTCCCAAATCGAATGATTTGACCATTGACCATCGACCACTTCTATTGGCTGATGTAGCTGTTGGATTACTAAGAGGGGAGGTGAATCAATGATAGAGAAATCAAAATACTTTTCAAACCAAATAATCCAATTTTTATATCAATGTAGAATTATCATCCAATAATGAGCAATGAACAAATGAATTATCATACACATACACAGTACACCAGTGTTTTATGTGGAAACATAAAGCAGGAGAAAACCACATAATGCTTTTTCTTATATGTCTTGAAGAATTACATTCATTGGAAGCACCAACTTCCTTTGTTTTCCAGCTACAACTGGAAGGAGGCTCCAACCCCCTAGTTTCTCAGGCTACAACCCGAGGGAAGCTCAAACTCCCCAATTCTCTGGCTACAACTAGAAGGAGGCTACAACCCCCTATGTTCTCTGGCTAGAACTGGAAGGTGGCTACAACCACCCATCCTTGCCTCGTCCAATCACCCTGAAGTATATGTAGAATAATGGAACCCCTGTCAAACTATCATTGTGAGATATTCCGCTATAAACGTGTACCAATAAACCTGAACCATGCATCAACCTGTACGTTAACCAAAATCCCTCATAAATTTCATCATCCAAATATATTTTTTAAATTTTTAATAGACCTGGTGTATACGATTACATACCTGCAAACCTTCCTTAACTTTAACAGCAAGAGACTATCATTTTCATCAAACTTTTCTTTAGTCTCACATGACTAGTTTTGGATTAGTCAAAAACCCTAAATTGAAATAATCATAACTTTGTACCTGTAATGAATAAATATCTGAAACTGATATACAATTTTATTCAGTGTGTTTTATGCAATTCCTCCAGGTGTCACTACTTGGAACCTCTGAGAAAAGGAGTTATAGCAAAAATGACATAACTTGTTGAATTCTAGCTTATTCTAGAGAGCGACCTTGTAGAGCATTCCCCACACGAAATATTTTTTTAATCGATATGAAACTATTACATAGCATACTATAGACTGTACTATAAACAACACATTTGGTCTTACTGAATTTGGATCTGTTATGAAGAAGTTATGATGTGTTTACCTGAAACACCTTCGAAAGCATCATCAAAAGAATTTATCCTTCCTTGAATTCCGACCTTCTTTTCTTCACCTTCCCTCAGAAATTTGTCTTAGATATCCTTTGGTTAAATTAGAAACCTATAGATATTCAATATTCTGAAGTTTGAACTAAAATGAGAGAGCCTTTCCTCTTATTTATAATCTCCATGTAGCTTAAAAACATATTCTAGGTCACTTTGACCACTTTCCTTATTTTAGGGTTAACCCACTTATAATTTCTCCATTAAATTTATTATTTAAATAATTCATTTGTATTCACTTTGAATTATAGTACACTAATCACTTAAATTTATTGTTTACCTTCTAAAATCTCTTAAACCACTTTGACTACTTTGACCTTTTGGGG
>JASDQU010213066.1:0-10149 GCA_032191745.1 Picea mariana
ATAGAGAGAATAGATAACTACAGATGGCCGACTCAATATAGGTTTCAGATGGAATTTTCTTGAACATATGAATGACACGACCAATGATTTGGAAGTATTGACTCAAAGACGACACAGGGAATGACCTTGTAGCAAATCTAATGAGAGACAAATGGATTTCCCAAACCGACTTCAAATGATGAATAGGGGGTGTCATGTTCAAGAGTGACACTGACTGCCAATTAATACGATGATGAAAACATATCCCTTTCCCAAATTTTCCCCCACCATTTCTGGCAAGTACCTCTTTATTTTTACGCAAGCTTGAGGAGGATAACATATGCTTGTTGATGTAAGATCATCCTTTGGATGAGTCCCTCGGAGTATGTTTAACGAACCCTAAGAAGGAGTGGTTCGGTCCCATCACGGGTCTGTCAATGTTTGTTTAACGAGTCCAGAGATAGAAAACTCGAAGTTTTTTCAAGATTATAGAGTTTGGAAAAACACTTAAAAGAGAACTCTCTCAGTTCCTTTTTTGTAAAGTAGTCTGGACAAGACCGAAAAAGAGATAAATTATCGCTCACCAGACGCGTACTTCAAATACTTTATCGAGCGTGAAAATAGCAAGGTCGCTCGGTGATCTTTTCATGTTTAGAGAGTCTGAAAAGAGATTAAAGAGGACTCCAGGGGGGTTCCTTTTTCGTATAACCTTGTTGAGCCCAAAAAAGTGATAAAAGTATGCTCGACCGCGTTCTCATGTTTTTACGAGCGCAAGAACGGACAAAAACGACGCTCGAGGTTTTATGTAAAAACCAAAAAACAATCAAAAATACGATATAACGAATAAAAATATGTCCATACCTCTGTACTTAATCATCAAAATCTTCACGCCTGCAAGTCATTACACTCAAGATGACATTAGGGATTTGGTTTAATCGATAAATAAGGATAAAAATCCCAAAATGACATAGTAAAAGTAAATAAAATGAGTAAATACTCTTTTTTACCACATCATTTTACATTTCCACTATTGAGCTCCAAAAATCCCCCTTTTACCCTCCAAGTTTGGCGTCAATTTATGGGAGCTATGAGAGACCATTCAACGAGCCGTCTGTGACATAAAGGTAAGCTCTTCGTCCTTGACATTTTCATGGTTGAATTTTGTGATTTCATTGGTTAAATGTTTAGTTTTAATTTGTTTTTTCAATCCCTACATGCGCAATGGCATTCTCGCAGGCAGGCCATGCAGGGCCTGTGAGAATGATGCATTCTCGCAGGTGAGCCTTAAGCCACCTGCGAGGTTCTCGTACTGTGAAAATGGGGCACCTGCGAGAACCACAAATCCCAAAAAAAAATTAAATTTTTAGCCAATGAAAAAGATCTAGATCATGAAAAAAGTTATTAATCCTCTTTTTATGTTCCTTATGCAGATAATTTACCAGCAACATGGTGCTTGAGTGGTGTGAAAGGGAACATGAAGAGGATAATGCAATGGTCGAGAATAATCCTCCTACCATAGCTTCTTTGAGAGACTGTGGGCTCTTGAAATACTTTCGCATCCCGGGCATGAGGGCCCAAGTTAGACTTTTAGAGTACCTAGTTCGTATGTGGGACCCAGATCAACAGATGTTTCGTGTGGGGGTCCGCACACTATCCTTAGACATTGAGGACATTTAATTTTTGACCGGATTGTCTCGACGAGGATACTATGTGAGCCTGACCAATAGTAGAGGTGGTGGGATACCGATGAGTGAGTACTGTCGTTTACACTGCGTACCTGAGGCCGAGAGAAATAAAGGAAAAGTGGCTATCTGGGGGGTAATAGACTTGACCCTTTGTACTATCCTTTTCACTATAGCTCGGATGGCTGGGATTTCTACTTCGCATATGGCATTACAGAGTTACTTCCAGTACGCTATTGAGTGTACTGAGCCTCGAGTGTTCAACTGGGCAGATGCAATGCTGCGCAGTATAAAAAGGCAATTAACAAAATGTAGGCAGGGTGACCTGAAACAATTCAGGTATGGATCTTTGTTGGTATCCTTCTTCCTAGAGTGGCTCCCATCACTAAGGCTACAGGTCGAGTGGAATTTACCGGCTCCCAGAGATCCGTGGATGCTGAGATGGTGTCGGCTTATGGTTCGGCACGTAGCAGTCAAATATGATGATACGTTCTTTGACTGGCTTCAACCACAGATGTTGATGGTTGATGACTACGCTTATGCTGGGCTGGATTTCCAAGGAGATCTGGATTTGGCATTGCCCGAGGACACTCAGTGGGGGGACCTTGGTAAGAAGGACACACATTTTTTTCTTTTTAAATGTTTTTGAATTTTTATCATATTCAAATGTTTTTGTTTTATATGTTTATCCAAAGACTAACACAAAATTTTTTTTTGATAACACAGATGTTGGACCGTATAGACATCCTGACACTTCTCCTATCCAGAGGTGAGGAGAGGTAGCAACAACACCAGAGTATGCTGAGGATTATCAGGTGGTGGAACAAAATTTAGAGGGTTTGACAGCACACATTCCAGATATGACTCTGGAAGAGGTTCCATGACGCGATCAGTGTCACACTGTATGGGTATCAACATCTATGAGTCGACTGCTCCATAGAGTTGCTAGAGAAGTTGTGTGTTACCGTGAACGTCATCCATGACGCCACTTTGTAGAAGCTATGAGCTTAAAATTTTGATATTTTGGTCTTCGGACAAATTTTTTATAAAAACTCTTTTGATCGTTATATATACATATGGCTTCTACCAGTTTAATTTACATTGTGTGAATTTTGATGTGTTTGATTTATAAATGATTCAAATTTCTATCCAATACATAATTAGCCAATGCATCTGTTAATGTATTTAGACATCTAGGAATATGTTGATATCAATGTGATCAAAATAACATTCTAAGAGGCGAATTCGCAAATACACCTGTAATAAAGTGGGACTTCAAATAGAGTAGACATTACTTAACTATAGTACTACAAGCTGCAAGTCAAGTCACACAACCAAATGACGAATTCTGAGTTAGATAGCATCAACCAATAGTTCAATAACGGCGCTATACTCTGCAATGTTGTTGGTTTCACAGCTGAGACATACACCTTGTAAGGATACAAGTTTGTTTGTTGGGGTATAGATCGCCCACACAGAGGAAGCAAGGTTCTGAGTACTACAGCTAGCACCATTAGTGAAGCCAATATAAGGTAGTGAAAACTCCGACATCTGGAAATCAAACACAACGTCACATAAAGGCAGAGACCAGATAACGGCAAAAGAAAACTATAGTAACACACACAAAGTATGATACATTAAAATAAAATTACTTGTGCACAAATGACTTATGCATAGTACTTCTTCAAGTACAACCCATTTCTAGGTTCACTCAAAGGGATACCATCGTAATCAACCAACTCATATGCTCCTTTCTCCAAAACTTGACGAACAATATAAGGACTGTGCCACATAGGTTCGAATTTCCCAGCTCCTAACACATCTCGATCTTGTTCATAGAGAAGAACAAGGTCACCTTTGGATACAACACGAGGCTTGACATGCTTGTCGTATTGGGCCTTGACACATTTTTTTGGGCTTCTATTACTAGAGTGGCATCACGTCGAGTTTAATCTAATCGCATAAGATACAATAGATGTTCTTCTTCAGCAGAAGTGTTGGGTAGGAATTCGATGGCTAGCTTCAAAGAAGGTATCTCACATTCTATAGGAAGAATGGCTTCCACACCATAGACCAACCGAAAAGGTGTAAACCCAGTAGCGGACGTGACAGATGTCCGGTAAGCCCACAATGCCAAAAACAACATTGTGTGCCAACTTGTTTTATGAATTCCTATCATCCGTCGAAGCATAGTTATAAGAATTTTGTTAATAGCTTCGACCTAGCCATTAGCTTGTGGATAATAGGGCGTTGAGTTATCATGACGAAGACCCAACTTCTCCGTAAGTTCGGACATCATAAAATTCCTAAATTGGCTACCATGATCAATGACGATAGCTTGGGGAACACCAAAACGAGCTATGACGTGATTAAAAAAAAACAAGGCTACAGTATTTCCAGTATTATCGAATGTCGGCATCGCCTCAACCTATTTCGTAAAGTAATCAATGGCGACAATGATGTAACCATGCCCCCCGGCCGAGTGAGGGTGACATGTCATGAAATTGATGCCCCATTTTGCAAAAGGACCAACTGAGACCACTGGATGAAGAGGAGCAGGATGTGACCGAATTTTCTGATTGTAGGTCTGGCAGGCATGGCATTTTTGAACGACAGTAATGCAGTCGTTAAACAAAGAAGGCCAAAAATAGCCTGCTCGTAAGATCTTTTGGACAGTAGCATACCCAGACATATAACCACCACATGCTCTGGAATGGCAGTCATTCAGAGCTTTCTTGGCTTCGTTGAACATTATACAACATCGAAAAATAGAGTCAATACCCCGACGGTAAAGAGTATCTCCGAGGATAATGTATTGACGATCTTGATAGCGTATGCGACATTGCTCAGTACTAGACAAAGAAGTATGGAAAGTATGAGTTTGGAGATAGATAATGATATCCCCATACCAAAGATCGTCAGTGATAATAAGGAAAAGATATTCATCGAGTAATGAATCAACTGCTACATTTTTTGTGGAAGAGTGAGGAAAATCGCATATCAACTTAGCAAAAACTAAGGATTTTTTAGACTTGGCGTGATCGAATTCCAAGTCAAAGTCTTAGAGTATGGCAATCCATTTGGAGTATTTTCCCCCTAGCAATTGCTGTGTCAAAATATGTTGCATAGGGTTGCAATGAGAAATCATTGTAGTTTTCCTTGAGAGGATATAGTGCCGGAAGCGTTGAACGGCTTGAACGACAGCCAAGGCCAGTTTTTCAACATGTTGATACTTGATTTCAGTGGGTGTGAGACTTTGACTCAAGTAATAAACAACATGTTCACCGTGGGAATCATCCTCTTGAACGAGAACCATGCCAATAGTGTACTTCGAGGCAACAAGATAAAGGAAATAATCGCGACTGTAATCAAGAGGAAAGAGAAGCGGAGCTCGTGTGAGGGATAACTTCAAAGCTTCAAAAACATTGTTTGCAATAGTATCCCAGATGAACTCTGAATCTTCCTTTAGTAGCTGCGTAAAACCACGAGTGATCTCGGCGTAATTAGGGATAAAATGACGAAGAAAGTTTGCTTTCCCCTGCAAAATTTGCAACTGGTGCAGTGTAGAAGGAGGAGGGAGATTAAGAATTGCCTCAACCTTAACAAGATCCACCCGGATCCCTTGACGTGAAACAATAAAACCGAGAAGATGACTGGATTCCACACAAAAAACACACTTGTGAGGATTTAAACATATACGATAGAATCAACATCGAACGAAAATGGCTCGGAGGTGGGTAGGGTGATCAACTTTGCGCATAGAATGAGATGGTAAATCGTCCAAATAGGGTTGAACGATATGCTTTATATCATGAAAAGCATAAGACATAGCATGTTGAAAAGTTGGGCCCGCATTCTTAAGTCCGAAAGGGAGTTTCCTATAGGCAAAACTACCCCAAGGACAGATAAAGGAAGTCTTATGTTGGTCTTCAGGAGCAATGTTAATTTGATTATAACCGGAAAACCCATCCATGAGGGAAAAAATTTCACTTCCGGTGCAGTCATCGACAATCTAATCGACGAAGGGGGTAGGAAAGTTGTTCTTGGGACAAGATTTCTTAATATCTCTATAATCAACACATACACAAATACTGCTAACCTTTTTTATCAATCGGTAAAGGATTGGGAACCCATTCTGTGAGAGCCACCCGATAAATAAAACCGGCTTTCAAAAGTTTCTCAACTTCGAGTTTGATAGCAGCCGCTTTACGTGGGTGAATTGGACGAAGGCATTGTCGGACGGGTTTAGCACCACGATATGTATTTATCTCATGTACAACAATTGCAGGGTCGATACCTGGAATTTCCTCGTAGCTCCAAGCGAATATGTCACAAAACTATTTAAACAGGGATGTATAGGTGACTATTTCATCTTGGGAACACAAAGCTCCAATATGAACATTTTCGACGTTTCCAAGTTTTATGGATATGTCAATGGGAATCGTGGGAGAGATATTACTGAGGTTCCCTTTGGCAAACACATCATGTGCAGATCCGGGAATAGTCGAGATGAAAACAACGGTCGACAAAGTTGAAATCCGTTGATAGTTCTCAAGAGTCTGTTGTTCCAGAAAGAGAATAGAACGATGATGCCCATCGTCCCAAGGGGTGTCTTCCATGACAGACATGATCATCTCGTCAGTGGGAAAAATAACACGAAAAGGATCAGGAGACAACTCATCAAGAGAGGGATTAAAAGGTGTTGCCGATTGAATGGCCTGATAGGCGGATTCAACCGGACTTAATGGAATTACGTCGCCAAAACAAAGATGATCTCCGGGGTCAGGGACTATCCAAGGGTTGAAAGACACAGGAAGTCCGTGAGGCATGGTGGAAATCATATTGATAGAAGAAACTGACGGGTGTGGAACATCAGGCGGTGGAATGGGGAAAGTACCCATTAAGGAGGAGTCCTTCAAAAGGCCTACACTGACATTCTCGTAACCTGGTGGGGTTTTAGCAATAAACGACACGTTGCCAATATGGGTATCAGAATTGAAGAAGGCAAGTTGGTCAATGGTGATAACCTTTCCTTGATGAGGGAAACGAACTACATGGAAAAGTGTTGAGACAACTGCATGCATGGAATCAATCCAGCTGTGGCCAAGTAGAAGATTATACTCAAGGGGAGCGTCGAAGACTTCCACTTCAACTTGGACCGTTTTACCTTCTAACGTGATAGGCAACAAAGGGAGAACACCATAAGGCTTAAAACCATAGCCATTGAAGTCTTTAAGAGTTTTTTGGGATTAATTCAAAGGAGGAGAGCCAATGGCTTTCCAACAAGCAAGAGACATAACACAAGTCGAGGCACCCTCATCGATAACAGTTTGGAAAATGTTCTTGTTAGAGACAACAACTTGGATTTGAAATGCTAGTGGAGGGGGTAACCTTGGAATGTGATCATCCAAGTCAAAGACTATCAAATTTGTATCTGTAGGGTAAATTCCACCTATAGCTTTCAACAGTGCCTTCCTTTGTGCAGGACAATATTGAAGGACTTCAAGGGTTGACATCGCTGAAGGTGCCTGGGCCAGATCTTCAACAATATTGTAGTTCTGGGCCGCACGAGCATGAGGATTGAAAGTTGATTTTCGTACGACACCGTTAGGGGGGGGGGTCGCAGAACTGTGTCAAGGCTCGATCATTCGAGATGAAGAGGACCGTTAGTAGGTGGAGTTGCTGGAGAGGGTTGTACCAAAGTAGGAGGTAAATCATCAATCTTCTCCTTAGATGGAGAATAATCTTTGGCTCGAGTCGTAAGAGCAATGTTGTTCTTCTTAGAATCACCAGTACACATCAAAACATATGATGTAGTAGAAGAAGATGGTTGGTCATGGATGACCAACTGAGCCCGTTGTTGAGACAGGAAGGGTTGGGACAAGACAGTAGGTGCAAGGGGTTTCAGGGTTCCCTGAAGGAACTTAGTGACCTTGGGACGTCTTGGACAATCCTTCATGTAGTGATCATCACCACAAATAAGGCAAGGGTATCGTGGTTTGCGCTTATCTCGATCATCAACAGGAGTAGTTTTAGTTTGCTTGCTTTGATTATTATTTTTTCCCTCCTTATTCTTACCTCTCCCCTTTCTAGATTTGTTTTTACCAGCTAGGGTAGATTGAACAGTGTTTACCTCAAAAGTTTTTCCGGTGAGAGTGGCAGGAGACGAAGCATTTTGAACATTAGAAGAAGCCGATTTAGGGTTTGTGCTTGAAACAGAATGTGATTGGGCTTGGGCAGTACCAATCACACCATCAGCCGCATGCGAAGTAGCTAGAGCAGTTGAAGTGCTGGAAGTATTAGGACAAGGTAAATCGGGTAGTAAATCATACAGAGTTCCCGTTTGTGAATAAACGAGATCAAGGTATTGAGCACGACTTATAGCCCACTCTTTTGTGACGACACCACCCATGGCAATCTCCTTATCGATTTCATTCACAAAGGATTTTGTAAACCATTTCGCCAACAACTGATCGGGGAGCTCAAGTTTAATGAGACGTCGTCTCCTTCGCCACTCATGGATATGATCAGATATATGAGTGCCTTTACTTTCTTTGAAGGAAGTCAAAATATCAGTCCCTGTATCATAATGGATCGGTAACTGATAATGTGTAAGGAAAGCCATAGCTAAAGTGTTAAAATCAGAGAAGAAACATCATGGAAATTCAATATACCACTTCGCAGCAGAACCGGTAAGGGTTCATTGAAAAAGATGTAATCGAACAGTCATCCATCAACGAGTTGCATGAACACCATAGGTGAATAGTCGTAACGTGATTGTTTGGGTCCTCTCCCACTTTACCATCAAATTTAGGAACGTCCGAAGGAAGCTTGGCTGGCATAGTAGGCCATTGGGGAGAGTGACGAATAGGATCATTTAAAATCCTAGACAAATCTAGCAAATCCAAAGTAGCGAAAAAAGGTAACTATCGATTCACTTGCGGGTACTGGTGACTTTGGGGTGGAAGCCCTATGGGCAAACCAGTAGGACCGTAAGCAGTCTGCCCATAATGGGAAGACCCATGCTAATTCGATGGTGGTTGGAGAGGATAGTAGCTCGAGGGATTGTAACCTTGAGTGGGGACAGGAGTTTGAGAATTCGTACCCCAAATAGGATTACGTATACCTGGGTATGGTTGGCCTATAGTAGGGATAGGCAACTTCTGCCCCCCAGTCATTTGAGGAAGATTTTGTATCATCTGATTCCAATACTAGGCCAAAGAAGGAGGTATATTTTGTCCAAAAGGTGGGTAGGTCCCCCTATCGTAGGCAGAGTTCCAACCAGAAGTTGTGTTCCAATTGAAGTTTGTGTAGCAACTGGATTGTGTCCGGTAAGAGGAAATTGAATCGTACCACCGTTTCCACCAATAGGAATATGCAAGTTGGGTGTAATGGACGGGATAGTGCCACTAGGATTAGGATTGCCAGAAGGAAATTGAGAGAGTGTCGGAATAAAACCGGGAATAGGGTGCTTAGGAAAAGAAGGACCACCAAGAGTACCAAATGGGGTTTACAGAGGTGTTGGAACAGAAGCATTCAACAAGGCATTCAACGCATGGTATCCAGGTGGTAGTGTCGAAGTGACATCGGGCGTTCACTGTGTTTTTATAGGAGCAAGACCAGCTGTAGTGAACCCAGTTGGGACACTCGTAGCATTCGCGAGATGGGCCATCTCAGCAGGGAGAGTAAAGTGATACATGGTATTCAACGGTATAGTCTTTGTCTCAAAAAACACCGGAGGGTTGATTTCAGAGACCACAGGTGAACCAGGACTAAAAAGGGTCCTTCAGAAATCACTTGCAGACCAAAAAGGATCTTGGCCTTCTACGCCGGGAAAAGGCCCAACGGGTGATCCGGAAGAAGTAACAACTAATTCTCCAGATGAATTCAGTGATCTAAAAGGGTGTTGAGAATCACTGGGAAGTCAAAAATCCTCTCAAGTATTTGTAATTCGAAAATGTTCGAGAGAATCAGTTCGTTCCACTTGTGGTGTGGTGACGACTAGAGCTTCACTCAACGTCGGAGAGCCTCCAGGTGTGCTTGTGGACAAGGGTTGTGAACCTTCCAGATGCTTTGGAGATAAACCTTGCATTCTACATGAACGACGTGGAGGATATATTGTAAACGAGTGACAAACTTTGCGAAGAAAATCCTAAGTTCAACTTCAAGAAACAAACAACACGCACTAGTAAACAAAATCTAGGAAGCAACACCAAGCAAACAATACCTTCTAATTTCGAAGCCACTAGTTGGTAATGAAATCCAATGTCGCAACAACGAGCTGAGAAGGGGTGGGGCTATGATGGAAAAGTTACGCTGATGACCTGCTTAACGGACTTACACCCTGGTGCAAGCTCCCACACATAATCGTGGGTATACCCTCCAAGGAGCCCGAGTGAGTTTGGTCAATGTCAATTCTAGGTACCGTGAAGACTTTCCCCTACACAGTCACCTTGAGTAATAACCTAGAATGATAGGCCACTAAGGT
>JASDQU010213069.1:3097-18418 GCA_032191745.1 Picea mariana
AATGAAATCCCATATCCATATGCAACACCAGTGAACCCTACACCTATACTGGAAAAAACCCAACAGCCAGCACCGAAGGGAACGAATATAGATATACCAGCAAAAGTACAGAAGTCGCAGAACCAGGACGCAGAAACCCTAGAGGAGGTGCAACCAGAAAACATCGAAGCATCTTCGAAATTCAATGGAACGACGCCAAATCAGGAAGCAACAGTTGATCCAGACGAGTCTCAAACGACCATATCAGACCACCCACCAGAAGGAATGGTCGAAGATGTCACAGGTTGGTCAGAGTGGTATTCTTAGGAACAACCAGAAGTTGTTGGAACTTCAATCCAACCACCACCGCCGAAGAAAGACAAACCGCAGATACCCAGGTCACCTCACAAGAAACCTCTCACAGCAATAATTATACTGCGTATACCATATGGGGTACAGGTAGGACCAGACCTGCTAGGTCACATCGGGAAGCTCAAATACTCAGACCATGATGTAGAATGTGAAGACAATTTTCCAGAACTTGCAAAGAGGGTATACTTAGAGACTGTGGGCACAAATCGGGTTGGGGAACCGATTCATCAACCACTCCAATGGGAAATAGGGTTGCATAATACAGGAATTTTAGGTCTAGTGGACCTACCACATTTTGGTCATGGGAAGTATGTAACCAGTTGTGTCAAATAGTTGTTAGTAGTCACACATGGTGGAGACATTTGGTTGGATAAGCTCATCTCAATAGACGTATAACTTATTGCCAACATAACAGGATTTCCATCTCGGGGCATGGATCCTGCGCAGTTTCTAGATGACAAAGCTGGGAAGAAAGCGCTAGCAGAAGAGATGAAGAAGAAGTATGGCATCGACAGGGGGACACGAGGGATCATTATCAAGAGGA
The DNA here is from genome assembly GCA_032191745.1 of Picea mariana. Classification (NCBI taxonomy): domain Eukaryota; kingdom Viridiplantae; phylum Streptophyta; class Pinopsida; order Pinales; family Pinaceae; genus Picea; species Picea mariana. The sequence continues at coordinate 3,993 of JASDQU010213069.1, forward strand.
CCAATGATTCTGCAACGCAATTGGGTGAGAAAATATTATCCTTCAAGCTGCTGAGAAAATGTCGCAGGGAGGAAGTCCCAGTTGGGGAAGCTCAGTGCACAGAGGGCACCACAGTGAGTTGGGCACCATATCTCTTGAACTTATTCCTAGATGACTGCAAGGATGCACAAGATCTATGCAAAAATTTTCATTATTCATGGAAAATCACGTTAATATCCTTCATGGGATGGAGAGAGCCAAGGTATGTAACTTTTGGTACCATACCCAAGCCAAGATAGGGAGCGAGATACTTACTATTGAAAGCCACATCGGATGCTAAGCACAAAAGGATGAACGGGTCCATATTTCAAGGATACCTACATGACCTGCAGGAAGCCATCTCCAACATGTGGAGGATCACACCACCAGTTGTCGCGTAGTATAGAGACATCACCAACTTCCATGCCACACGACATACAATGTGGATATAGGTGAGGAAGGATCCCGATAAACAGTGGCTACAAATGTGTTATTATATCACTGAGGGTGACATCGACATGGTCATCAATGAATGGGATGACAAGTGGAAGATTACAGTCCTCACCCAGGACGTGTAAGAAAGAACAACAAAAGAAGAGGCAGGGAAGGGAGAAATGCAGCCAAAGGAAATCCAAGTGCCTAAGAGATGAATAACAGGCCAGCGAAGACAGGGACCCAGAACAGGAAGAATAATAAGACGCAGTCGGCTAAAGAGCAGCAGAAACAGGCCGAGGCCAAGCAAGGGACCGCAGCAAGTCCCAACCCACAGGAACCAGGTGGAAATAAGAGGCCATCCATGCAGACCGGAGGCATGCGCAAGAAAACGAAGGCACAAAGAACACTACCATAGTATACGATCACGGATGAACATGGAAAAATGATAGCCCGAATGGTCCAAGATTTTCTAGCTGAGGATTTTGACCATGTTGCGCACCACATGGATAGGATTCAAGAGGAGATGGAAAACATACTGCAGTTCCTCAAGAAAATAGGAGAAGTATAGATAGCAGGCAGTAGCAGGGGAATAGAACCATCAACACCATAGAAAGAAGAAAGAGTGGAAGAAGAAGAACAAGATCCAGTCCATCCAATACTACAGTCGAACACAACATTCCACATCACACCCAGTATGTTGCACATGGAAGAGATCATGGGGAAGACACCCTTGAAGGATTTAATCCAAATCCAACTGGTGTTGACGCGGATGCCATCCAGGGCACTACACAAGTTGCAGGTTAGCGTAAACCACAAGGTACAATCTTGCGCACGCAAAGACTTAGCCAAGTTGAAGTAGGAAACAGAGAAACAGGACACACTGGAAATAGTTTATGAGTAGGATAAGTTAGAAACCTGGGAGGAAAGGGAGCACATGAAAGGATTAGAGAATAAAGTGGTAGGAAATTACGAGAAGATGCCATAGGCCGCGCAAAGGGATGAAATCACAGTAGAAGAAAGATTGATCAGATTGCGTAGGAAATTGATCAATACCAGAAGGAGATCGAGAATATTCGAGAGAAGCTCACACCAACCACACCACTAGAAATAAAGGAGCAAAGGAAGCAGGAGGCAATGACGCGGTTGCAAGAGATAGAGCAACAGGTCAGCACAGCAATTGACTTGTTCGAGAAAGCAGCGCAGTTGTGGACTAAGTTAGAGGAGGACCAGCAGGTCCAAAAGTGGGACAAGGAAGAAGAAAGGATCAACGTAACGATCCAAGACCTTAAGCATAAGTAGAAGACAATGCCAATCACAAAACATGTCAAAGGGGCACAGGACATGAAGAGATTGCAGGCAGAGCTCACCACTGCGCAAACACAGAAACAGGAGCGGCAATCTCAAATGGAACCATTACAAGAGCGGGTAGCAAAAGTCCTGGCACAAGCAGAGGAATCCAAGGAACATATAGCACAGACCCAGGTAGAGTGTGTGGAATTGATCAGTGAAGAAATTGCAATCCAAATAGTGGACACACTCAAGGAGAAGATTGCACAAGTGCAGACACAGGAAGAAGAGCTCAAGGAAAAGGTTCAGGAGATCACTAAGGAGATCAAGGAAGCACACAAAAGTTAGGTGGCTCGGGATGAGCCACATGTCATTGTTGGGGGTCTATTGGGGGTCTTTTGGAGGCAGGTCAAGGTGGGAAAGAAAGACGATTTTGGGAAAGAAAGTGTGCATGAGGAAAGCAATAGTTGGAAGGAAGAACAGCACCCGCACATGCAGAAGAAGACCTAAGGATGGTAGGGTTAGGGTTTTGGTAATGTATTGTAATAGCTAAGGATACAAAAGCATATAAATATAGATACTGAGGTATCATAGGGGTTGGTTAGTTTTGGTATAAGTTGTTGTTTTAGTCATGCATGAGTGGATGCGATATGTAATATTTTGTTGTATAATCTATTTTGTATAAGTTGTTGAGCTAGAGAGGATGAAGGAGGGGAGATCTTGAGGATTAGATTGTAGGCTGGGGAGCATAGTGCGATCTAGTCTGCCTCATACAGATCTTACCCGACTGAGGAGATTTGTAAGCACGGGGCATTGTAGATGCGGAAATACTATAATAAAAGAGCTGAGAGCCAAATCTTTGTGGACGTAGCCCGGGAGGGGGTGAACCACGGTAACATATGTGTTATGTGATGAATGCATGCATATATTTATTGTCTTCAACATTTATTGTTATGTTTAATGAATGAGTTGTTATGTTTCCTTCTTATTCGTCAATCACAGTACACTGCATTTACAAGTTATAATAAATGGTTCAATATATAGCTCTTTTATCCCACACTCGATCCTAGGTTGTAAACACCTGAGTCTTACATCCACCCATTAAATCTATCTCGAGTGAGACTGAGCAGCACATTCTGTGTGTTGTGTTGCCTTCTAGTTTACCAGGAGGGCCGATAGTTTTAGAGGCTTTGTTGGAAACCTGAACAAACATGAACCCTAGGTCAATAAACTCAGCCAGAATAGAAGAAAAGTAAACCAACAATGATGATGAATGATCAAAATATATCCATGTTTCTATGGGGAGAAGCAGCTATGGCAGACATATATGTTCATAATAGAATTCCTCATCACATATTGAAGAACATGACTCTAGAAGAAGATTTCTCTAGAAAGAAACCAAGTGTTGAACACCTGAGGATCTTTAGTTGTCTTGTTTAAATTCATGTTCTCAAGGAAAAAATAAATAAGTTGGAACCTTTAGGAAATAAGCGCATATTATTTGGATATAGTGAGTCATCAAAATCCTATAGAATCCATACTCCAGGACAAAAAAAGGTTAAAGTCAATCAGAATGTGACTTTTGATGAAAATATTGCTTATAGAAAATATATATAATATTGTGTTGGTTTTGGAGCCTGACTATCTTCCTGATCCGGAGGTCTTTGTTTTCAGTCGTGTTTATACCCCATGAAGATTTTACACCCCGAAAGCATGTACACTCCTCCATGTGGGGGAGCGCAAGGGGGTCCAGGGGCAAGCGGGGGTTTGAGGGATAGTGTTCCTCGAGGGGGTTCAGGGGTGAAGCCCCCAAAGGAAAATTTTCCTTGTAAATGTATATTGTAATTTCATTGTAAATCTGTACCATTCATTATAAGGTCGCAAATTTGACGGTAGAAGTTATGTTAGGGTTTTTTTTCCTAGAAGGAAACCCTCTTTTATGAGGGAAATGTATTGCGACTATGTATCATTGTGAATATTATATTCTCAGTGAGGAGACTGCGAGATAAAGAAGAGGAAGTTACAACGGGTTTGTTGTAGGTTGTATCCATTCATTTATTGGATAATAATAAAGGAAGGACCTGGAAATTTCTCTAGTGGACGTAGCCCACACTGGGTGAACCACATATATCTGTGTCTCTATTGTATTGTGTATCTTTTGTGTTTTATTTCTGCATTTGTTTTATTCTATTTCTCTATGATACTATTTTTCTATTAGATTCCATGGACTCCAACGATGAAGAGGAACATGAATATCCCAAGGAAGAAAGTACAGGCTCCCCAGATCATCCAAATGAAGAACTGGAGTAGCCACTTGAACCTATGAAACCGATTATTGTTCCTGGGATAAGAAAAAGACCAGCATGGATCAAATCCACCTTAAAGGAAGTAGTATGACATGAAGCTCCAAGTGGTAGCTCTAGGGAAAGAAAGAGACCCAAGAGGTTCTCTAGTTATGCATCACTTATGACAAATCGTGTGAATACATAACCTTCCACCTTTGAAGAAGTAGTCAAGCATAAAGAATGGAAGGAGACCTCATTGTACCCTTTCACTACAATTGTATTCTTTGTCTCCTATATATACCAAGGAGACCTAATATTAGAAGCATCTTATCTCATCTCGTACATTGAATATATTGTAAAAGGAGGTTTCCCCCTCGAAGTGGACTATTATTCATTGAAATTTTATCATTCTTAAGGCATTGGTTCATAACATAACAACATCTGACAACTTTTCACAATGATAGGCAACTAGATGTCCCTATTGAGTGAGAACAACACTTATAGCTTAATCAAATGCATCTATCTCGATATCGAATCATTGTTGTAGATATGGAAATGTGAGGAGTGGTGCGGAATAGAGGCAGTGTTTTAGATCCTATAATGCTTTTCGTTGTGATTTAGACCAGGAAAACTTGGCTTTAGCTCCCCCCTTACTCACTTGACTTAAGGGCCAAGCTATATGAGATAAATCCAACACGAACCTACAGTAGAAGATGGAAAGGTCCAAGAAGCAAGATCTGTCAGAATCGTCAAGGATGGGAAATATCAAATGACTTAAATATTTGTTGGGTCCACATGTAGGGCCTAGGCATTTTATGGCAACCCGAGGCCCCTCGAATGGCCAAAAAAAAGAATTTAGGGACTTAAAATTGCCTTGAAAGTTTAGGACCTAAAAATCATAAATAAAATGGCCAAGATGGAGAACCGTGATTAGTTAGTGGAAGAGGTGGGTGGCTACCAATATCCACTTGGATCATGGTGGTAGATTATCTCTTAAGAGAGAGAGATGTATGCTACACTCATTCAAAAAAATAAGATACAAGAGGTTGAAAGGATACCCTTTTAACAAAAAGTAATAACCCTAAAGGACCAAAACTCCAAACCTAGGAGGTGAAGCACCAAAAGGAGTTTTTGAAACATCGAAAAGTATTTTTGGACATTATTTTCTACACCAACTTTCTGGGAGCATAAATACCGCATACAACCTTTGTTTGGAATGCATAGTATCTCATTAGAAATCTCTAACCAAGGGCTACAATAAAATAGTGTGGCCTTATTTTTCTAAAGGTAAACCCGCACCCTTTTCCCTTCTCAAAAAACATAGTTTAGGGCCTCAAAATGGCCCCAAAAATTTAAGATCTAGAAAATCATAACAAGACTACCAAGATGGAGAACCATGTTGAGCTAGTGGAGGAGGTGGGTGGGAATCAATGATCCCCATTTCATCAAGTTCCCATAGTATATAGGAAAATTTCGTTGAATCTGAATCTGGGTGAGCCATTTTCCTTGTTGAAGAAGTTTTCCTGCTTTGACAACCCAATAGAGTTATACATTATGTTGTCGAGTACCTTTCATCTTGGTGTCCAATATCTAATCCACTATAGCCTACTCAAGACAATCAATATTAGTTATGTAGGAGCCAATTGCTCATCCACCTCCGAGGTGTCAAGCAGAGGTGGAAAATATGGTTGAAGCAACTCCATATTAAATACTGGGTGTAAGACAAGGAAAGGAGGAATACTCAATTCGAAAGAATTTTAACTCACAAACTTTTTTATTGTGTAAGGCCCATATTAGAGTGTTGTGATATTCCTATGGGGGCCTGTGAGGTTCTCTTTCTTCAAATGCAACCAGACCTTGTCACCAACCTGAAACTTGTGCGGAACCCAAATTCTGGTCATGTCATTCCTTGTACTTGGCATTGGATATCTGCAATATATCATGAAATTATTGTTGGAGATGTTGAATATATTCAAGAAATTTATATGCTCTCTCTGCCTCGGTCTGAGCATGGGAGGACTCTGTCAGTGAAGATGGAATGGAAAGAGCTACATCAAGGGTCCAATGGATAGAACTCTAAGCATGCCTTCAAAGGGCTATGGCCAATAGATTTTTGGGGGGATTTCTTATAGCTATGTTGAACATATGGAATGATCTCATACCATGTACATGGATGATTGGAATCATACATTTTCAAGATATGCACAATCCTCCTTTTGACCACTTTTGTTTTCCAATCTATTTGGGGGTGAAAGGTGATCAATTTGGTCAACTTAGTGTCCATGAGAGACCATAGGATGGACCAGAAGGTACTTAGGAACATGTTGTCCTTATCTGAAATAATGGTTCATGGTAGCCCAAAATGAACTCAAACATGTTCAAAGAAGAGTCGAGAAGTGGTCTTGGTTGTGATACTCTTTTTCCATGGTGCAAAAATGACCATCTTAGAGAATAGATCAATGACCACAAAGATGCAATCATGACCATGTTTGGTGGAGGGAAAACCTAACATGTAATCTATGGATACTAACTCCCAGGGCTTGTTGGGATAGGGATAGGAGTGTACAAATGTTGCTTCTTGATGGATGGTTTAGTGATGGAACAGGTAGTGCATGACCTGATATACTGGCACAAGTCTTTTTGAAGCTTTAGCAAGTATAAATACTTTTGAAGTATTGCTTCTATATTTTCCACACCAAAGTGCCCTGCCACCCAACTATAATGTGCCTCCCAAATTAGCTTTACACTCTTGCTTGAATGCACATAAAGATGGCCTAGATGGAACAAGAGTATCCTGGAGGTGGAAGTCTAGGAATTTTTTGCCTGGACTCAATGTTTGATAAGTAGAAGCAAAGTTGGAATCATTGTTTTATAATTGTGGCCACTTAGAGGTCACATGCCCATAGGATTTAATAATTGTGGTTAGTGACACACCCGGCGGTTGACTGAGGCAGTCTGCAACACGGTTGGTGTTTGCCTTCTTGTAGTTAATGTTCAAGTGGAATTGTTTTGAGTATGTGGGCCACTTCTAATGGTGGTCATTCAACAAATTTCCTTGTGCCTTCATGAATTGAAAAGGTTTGTGATCAGTGTGGATGATTGTTTCCTTTCCCATAATATAATGCTTCCACTATCAACATGACTTCATAATGCAGTATGTGTCCTTCTTATAGGTGGGATATATATGAACAACATCAGATAGTATCTCATTGTGATAGGCCACTAGATGTCCCTATCGAGTGAGGACTACATAGTCATAGGCAGCTTTCTCAATCTCAAATGGTTGTTGTAGGTATGGAAACATGAGGATTGGTGTGGACTAGAGGCAATGTTTCATATCCTAGAAATATCTATGTTTTTATTTAGACCAAGAAAACTTGGCCTTAGCTACACCTTTGTTCACCTTACTAAGCGGTCAAGTGATATGAGAGAACCCCAACATAAACCTATGATAGAAATTGGTGAGGCCCAAGAAGCTACATAGCTCTATCAAAGTCGTCATGGCTGTCTAATCATGAATGACTTGGATTTTGGTTGGGTCCACATGCACCCCATGTTCATCCATGATGTATCCCAAGTATTGAATTCTCTACATCCCAAATGAGCATTTCTCCATAATAGTGTATAACTTGTGTTGTTGCAGGGTGCTCTGGACCTATTAAATGNTGTGTTGCAAATGTTCTTCCAAGGTTCGATTGAACATGAGGATGTCATCCAAATTTAAAACCACAAAAGAGTTTGTGAATGACTGCAATATATCATGCATCATCCTCATGAATGTCATTGGAGAAAAAGGTATGACCAACCACTCAAAAAGGCCTTCTTATATTTGAAGGTTGTCTTCCATACATTAGTTTGTTCGATCAAAACCTAGTGGTAGCTTGACTTCAGATCAATATTACTAAAGAAGTTGGCACCCTTGAGTTGATCAAGGATATCGTCAATCTGGGGGATCAGGTATCAGTTCTTGATAGTGATTTTATTTGGGACTCTATAATCAATATAGAGTCACCACGTGACATCCTTCTTCTACACCAACACAATTGGGCTCCCACAAGAAAAGGATCTCGGTCAAATGTGTCCCTTTTAGATGAGCTCATGAATTTGATGCTTTATTTCCTCATTCTCCAAAAAGGAGCATCTATATATTGGACTATTGGGTAAAGGAGAACTAGGTATAAATTCAATGGGATGTTTGATCTGATAGTGTAGAGGCACCCCTATATGTGAGGTGAATATGTATTTATATTCCTCTACAACCTTATCCACCTAATTATGTTGTGTAGAGAGATCATGTGCTAAATTTGTGGTGGTCACAATGACCTTTCATTCACCTTCTAACCAAGCCATGAAGAGGAAAAACTTGGCAGTCTGAGAGATTACCTTTAGGCATTGTTTTGTTGAGATCAATGAAATGGAAATATTCGAAACTAGATATGCTACCCTATAGGGTTGACCTCCCAAAGTAATAATGACACTACGAGGTTGGGACTCATAAACAATATGATGTTTCCATATATAGGGTTGTCCTAAAATAACATCAAAAACTTCGAGTGGGGTAACATCACACAGTACCTCACCTTTGAAGGGATTAATTCCATAAGACAGAGAGCATTTCTAGCTAACGTGAAGGTCTCATCCACGGCTTAACCAACCGATGGTGTATGGTTACGGGTGTGGCATTGTTAGCAAATTCAATATCTTGATGACCTCGGCTAAGATCATGTTCTTCTAGATCTTGTTGTTAATAATGAAATGTAGTGGCTTCCCCTTCACCTAAATTTGTGAATGGAAGAGGTTCTCCCTCTCCTCAAGCTCGTTTGACTCGTCTGGTTGGATATTTACCGTTGCAATGGTAGCATTGGGTTTTGCATCAATCATCATATTTCCCTTTTCTTGTTCTAAATTAGAGTCTAATTCAAGGTCTGACTCTTTTTCTTTAAGCTTTGCCAACAATAATTGTTTTGAGCGACAGTCATAAGTGTTGTGCCAGGGGATTTTATGGAACTCACACCACTTTCCAGTGTCCTTCTTCGACTTATCATTACCCTTCTTTGCCTACAAATTGAATTGGTTGTATAGATGTTCGCTCTCCCTAATTTGTCCCTTTTTCTCTGAGTTGGGGTTTCTTTTACCATACTTTTTTCATGGTAGATTTGCAAACCCAAACTATCATTTATTCCGCTACTTAATTTTATGTTCAATTTTTACAGCATATCCAAATGAAGAGATTTCCACGAAATCCATATTTGTTTGGATGTACCTATGAAAGCCATTGTGGTGCTTCAAACCAGGTGTCACTCGGAGTCTTTGATACCCATCTTTGAGCGCAACGAATGGAAGATATTGGTGTACTTCAACACTGTCTGATCTCTCTCCTAACATAGAGTCATCCATCTTGTGTATTGGTCATCATAGATTCCAACAGAGTAAAATTCCTCCTTAAGAACATCTACAAAGGCCACCCAAGTGGGTCCTATCTTGAATTTTATAGACTCAACTTTATTATGTCTCTCTGAGTAACCTTCCCACTAGTCATTAACATGGGGAAGGGATTTAAGGGGCCCGAAGGTGATCTTTTCGATGTCAAATTTTTTTTGAATAGATTAATAACCTTCTAACAAATTTATCCATTTCTCCAAAGCATATGAATCTATTTGGCCTTCAAAAAAAGTCATATCAAAGTTAAATTGTAACTTTAAGGGTGTCACACCTCTGAAATGATTGTTGGTTGAAGATATTGTGTTCATTGTTAGTAGCCATTAAAAGATCTGGGAAAAGTTGTCCATCATCACATTCCTCTATCACATAATGGATTCCTTGAGCAACATCTTGATAGGATCTCTTTCTCCTTCATCTAGATTTTCCCCTACAATGGGAGGTTTCTTGGGCTAGAAAGAGAATTCATCTCCTAGTGAAACTAGCTCGAAACCCAACTCTCTATACCGAGAAATAAAAAAATAAAAAAAAAGGAGACCAAATTGATCTTATACCACTTATCTAGATTGTATAGAGAGTGAAATGAAACACACGTGGGAATATAGTATAGATCACAATAATATATTGAAAACCCAACGTCTATTAATGAATAAAATAGCAGAATATTGAAGAACACAAACTAGATAGAATGGTGGTAGCTTACCACTAAAGAGAGAGAGAGAGAGAGAGAGAGAGATGTCAACTATGCTCATTTGCAAAAATCTAAAACTAGAGGTCGAAAGGATGGAATTTTAACATAAATAAAGAACCCTAAAGGTCCAAAACCATAAACCTAGGACGAAAAGTGCCCAAAGGTGTTTTTGAAACGCCAAAAGGTATTTTTTTGCGTTAGTTGCTACATCAACTTTCTGGGACTGTAACTTCTACATACAATCTTCATTTGGTGCGCATAATAGCTCATTGGAAAGCTCTAATTGAGGAATACAATAAAAAAATATGGCCTCAGTTTTCCAAAGGGAAACCCAAGCCATTGTCCCTTCTCAAAAAACATAATTTAGGGTCTCAAAATGGCCCTAAAAGTTTAGGACCCAGAAAATCCCAGAAAAATCATAACAAGACTACCAAGATGGAGAACCATGTTGATTCAGTGGAAGAGGTGGGTGGCCACCAATATCCACTTGTATCACTATCATCTCCAAAATGGGTTTCTCTACACACTAAACAATCTCTATGTCCCTAAAGGTGAAATATTACAACTTATTAAAGAGGCTCACACCTCCAAGGTTGTAGGACATTTTGGTGTTGGTAAGACAATCGTCAACTTACAAAAGTATGTGTATTGTCCCAAAATGAAAAAATATGTAGCTTTGTATATTATAGGATGCATACTTATTTCTATCAACAAGCCCAATAATAGAAAGAAAGGTTTATATCATACCTTACATGTACCCAATTTACCCTAGAAAATCATTTCCATGGATTTGTGGGTGGTTTACCAACAACCAAGAAGGGACATGACTATTTGTGGTATTTGATAGGTTTAGTATGATGTGCATTATTATTCTTTGTAAAAATACTTTGGGAAAATATGGACACCAATTTGAAGAGATCTACATCTTTCCATCCACAGATAAACAAGTAGAAAGAAGTAGTCAACATGACCATGGTTTATCTTTTGATGGGTTACAATCAAAATCATCCAAAGGCATGGGATGAAAATATGATCTATATTCAACACTCTTATAACAAAGCAATCCATACTTCTATTAGTAAGTCCCCTTTCGAAACTTACTTTGGGTATTTTCTACCTTTGCCCTTGGATGTTGTATATGGACAACAAGTAGGAGTGAGGGAAGATGTCATGAGAGAAAAATTGAAAGTGGAGAAATGTCTTCAAAACATTAGGAAAATCCATTTGAAGTATACGAGATATTGAATAATTCACAAGAAATTTATAAGGCCTGACATGATTAGCACAGAAATGAGAAATCATTTAAGGTGGGAGATAGAGTTTGGTTGTAGGTGAAAAAATAAAAGCTATAGGATCTTGGTAAGAATATCAATTCTTTGTAGTATTTCCATTTTGATATATTGGAGAAGGTGGGTGATAATTCTTACATACTCAATCTACCCCAGTATATGCATATTTACTCAATAGTGGATTGGGAAAATTTGAAACGGTGCAAACCTTCCATCTTGGATCAGGAAACTGGGGAGTTTCTCATACCTGTAATATTCCATATATAAAAAGTATGCAAAACATAAATAAATAGCTAGAAATGGCAGATGAACAACAATATAACCAGAACAACACCACAATAATACCAAAATGATACCATAATAACACTAGAAAGAGCACTTTGATTACTAAGAGAAATTTGCACTTGCCTCTTCGAGGAGGCAACCTCCAGCAGAGAAGAGCTCTATTACAATAATATCCAAGGAAAAAAATTGCATACCCTCGACTCTTATTTATACTAAATATGTCTATCAAAAGAACCATCTAGAGGTAGATGCTTCTAGAAGCGGAAGCTTCTATTAGGTCTTCTTACATTGGATTTATTCTTCCTTATTGCTAGGCCTTATTAATATTGACCTTTATTACATATGAATATATTATTCTACCTACGTGAGGGGTTAGGTCCCTAACATGTCCTACCCCTTAAAAACAGCCTTGTCCTCAAGGTTGGAGATGTGGAAATTGCTGCAGAATGGTAGTTGGTTCCAAAGTGGCATCTGTTGGAGTTGTATATTTCCACTGGACTAACACTTCCTTGATGGTTTGATGACGCTCACGCTGGTCCAAAATTTCTTGTGTTTGTATCCAAATGGAGCCTTCTTCGTCCAACTCGGGAAGGTTGGTTTGAGTTTGGCACTTAGTTCCAATCACCTTCTTTAAGCAGGAAACATAAAAAACAAGATGGAGCTTAGAATGACTGGGAAAAGCTAACTGATAGGCCACCTGTCCCACACACTTGAGAACGGTGTAAGGACCATAAAATTTGGGCGCCAGTTTCTGATAATGGTCAGCCTTGAGGGAATTTTTCTTGTAAGGTTACAGTCACAGAAACACTTGATCCCCTTTTGAAAAGTGGCATTCAGAGTGACCTTGATCTGCTTGTTGCTTCATGCGATTTTGTGCCATGACCAAATTATCTTTGAGGGTACGAAGAATAGCCTCTCAAACTATAAGCGTTTGGTCAACCGCCTGGACCTTCGAGACACCTGGAAAATATGAGAGAACTGAAGGTGGATTTTTTCCATATATCGCTTCAAAAGGAGTCATGTGAGTAGTTGTATGGTACGAAGTATTATACCACCATTCATCTAGTGGTAACCATTAAGCCCACTGGTTTTTCCTTTCTGAGGAAAAACACCTCAAATATGTTTCTGAACACTTGTTGACAACTTCAGTTTGACCATCAGTTTGGGGATGATAAGTTGTGTTGAGATGCAATTGGGTGCCTTGTAGCTTAAACAGTTCTTGCCAAAAATTGCTGGTGAAAGTTGGGTCGCGATCAGAAACAATAGAATGCGGCATGCCATGAAGATTGAAGACCTGGTCCATAAAAATTTGAACCACAGTGGATGTTGTAAATGGGTTTTGAAGAGCACAGAAATGAGAATACTTGGAAAGACGATCAACTACCACCATGATGACTGATTTATTGCCCGATTTAGGTAATCCTACTATAAAATCCATAGAGATATCCCGCCAAATAGCAGGGGGAATCGAAAGTGGTTGTAGTGTGCCAGGAGATTTGACTATTTTGCCTTTGTTGCGTTGACACACATCACATTCAGCCACAAAATTACGAACATATTGTTTCATGCCATCCTAGAAAAAAGAACGTTTGACCATGTCATAGGTTTTGGTAAACTCAGAGTGCCCAGTTATGGGAGTAGAGTGAAGCTCGGAAAGTACTGTGGATTTAAGTTTTCACTGTTTACTTAAATATAAATAGCCTTTGTATCGAAGCTCATCATGGAGCCAAGAGTACCCTGGAGAAACTGGAGAATTGGACTGCAATTGTTGTATCAGATGCGAACTTTTGGGATCGTGTAGCCATTCCTGGCAAACATCTTGGAGCCAATCTGGTACAATGAAGGAGAGAGAAAAAATGGACCCTCCATCTTCATATTTGTGGAAAAGTGCATCCGCAACCACATTATCTTTTCCTTTATTGTAAATGATCTCATAATCATATCCAAAGAGATTAGTCACCCATTTTTGTTTCTCTGGGGATGAAATGTGTTGTTCCAGAAAATACTTGAGGCTTTGATGATCTATCTTAATTTGGAAGCGTTGCCCCAATAGATAAGGGCGCCAAAGATCAACGGCATGCAGAATAGCCAACATTTTCTTTTCATAGATTGATTTGTCCATATTTCGCTCAAACAATTGTTTGTTGGTAAAGGCCAAAGGTTGACCCTCTTGCATAAGGGCAGTGCCAATTCCTTTCCCTGAAGCATCACATTCCAGGACAAAGGTCTTTTTGAAATTAGGAAGGGCTAGGAATGGAGTGGTGCACATGGTCATCTTCAAGGTTTGAAAATCTTGAGCAACTGCTGGAGTCCAAGTGAAAAAAATATTTTTAAGGAGTGCAATGAGAGGTGTCACAATCTTTCCATAATTCTTAACAAACTTGCAATAATAACCTGTTAAGCCCAGAAATCCCCGCAAGCTTTTGAGAGTCTTTGGGTGAGGCCAATCTTGCATAGATTCAATCTTTTTAGGATCCACCCTAACATCGGCCTTGCCAACAAGATGTTAAGAACCTGAATAGATCTACAAATATTGAATACACAATAGATCCACGAAGCAAGATAGAAGAAACCACACTTTATTATATCAAAACCCTTGAGGTAGGGAAACACCATACAATGGATCCTATTATGGAAGGGATCATCTCCTATTCACTTGCCTCTTCAAAGGGGAAACCTCCTAATCAGCTTCATCTC
>JASDQU010213071.1:852-18505 GCA_032191745.1 Picea mariana
GCCTAAAAACCCATTGACATGGTCAAAGTCTGCTTCAACGGTATATTGGAAACAAGAAGGACGTAATAAAGGACCCTCATGGAGGAATGCCCAAGCATAAAGGAAGCAACATACACTTGGAATGATGAATTGGGCATTACATTAATTGTTGATGAGTTCAAACCTAATAAGAAGCATTTCAGTTTCAGAGAAAAATCCTTTTGAAAGTTGCATTTATTGTTGATGAAATTGGCCCTAACTAAATTCTGAAAAAGACATATAAGGCCCATCTTCAAGAAGAAAAGGGTCATTTAGTATTACAGTGCTCAAGTGAAGGAGAGAAGAGGTGCTATAGGGTTTAGAAGAGACTTGGGAGGTGCACCCTGACTTGAAGAGCTTTCATGTGGCCTGATGTGTGAAATATCCCAAACCCCTCGGATCTGGATATTTACTGCCAATGCTGGTGATCTAGCTGCAGATCTAATACACTGAGGTTTCTGACCGAGTTATAAAAGGTTTTTGGCTGCGTTTTTGTGGTGTTTATATGTGTATATCAAAGTTACAAGAACCGGACCGATCGTCGAACCGGTCGACCAAAAAAAGGGGAATCGAACTGGAACCGGAAAAAAACCGAATCAAAAAACCGATCACTAAAAAATACATATAATATTCAAATTTTGAAAAAAAAATACATATTCATGTGCATCCATGTGAATCCAAACCATTATACACAAATTTGCAAAGTTTCTCATATATATAGAACAAGTAACAGTGCACTGTGTAAAACCAAAATAGCACTAAGTGTAAGTGCACTCCATAGTCATATGAATCTCTGAATTAAAACACATCATCAAAAAGTCTCTAAAAGGCCTATAAAGTCCAAAAATAACTCTAGCGTCTAGACTAGAGACTACACAATCCAATAATCTGAATCTGCATACTGAAACTCAGACTCAGAGGACTCAGACTTAGAGAACTCAGACTCGGACTCAGACTCAGACTAGAACCTTCCATTGTGTGCCCATTTTATTTTATTTTTTTTAAATTTGCAAATCTGCTCAATTTTTCGTCCGTACGGCGGTTGTACAGAACCGGTCGGTTCCGTACAGAACCGGTCATGAGTGGTTTGAATCACCGGTTTTTCTAGTGACCCGTTCGGATCGACCGGTTTTACCGCTTCTGGTAACATTGGTTTGAAAAAAAAAAACGGTTTCGTATGGAACCGATCATGAGCAGTTTGAATCACCGGTTTGAACCAATTTTGCCAATGACCCCGTCAGACCGACCGGTTTTACGGTTCCAACCCGGTTCTGGTAACATTGGTTTATATCATGCATGCAATTGTTTTGGAACCAGGAACAACTCAATATCTTGAATTAATTGAAATAATAGGAATTACATCATAGCATGCAGAAACTAAAGAGAATAACCTCAACTAGATCGTAAAGAGATGATCTTAGCTGGAATACAATGCAAAACAAATAAGAAAATACTTGTATCAAAGAGGAATGAACATTGAATAGATCTATGATCGGCAATGTGGATCCACTGCATGCATGGATGGATCTGCTGCATGCAACCAAAAATACCCACGGCAACTGTGGTTGGAGACTAGAAAACTCACCCTGGTGGCTATACTCGTATGATCGTCCTAAAAACTGCCCCAGATGGGTCGCCCTACTCCCTAGCACACTTCCCCTCCCTGCTGGTTGAAATATTGGGCCTCTGTTGAACTGTTGGAACTCCAGATGGACTACCTCAACCCTTGCACACTTCCTCAGCTGGATGGCACGTTTTTGAAGAATTATCCAGCGGAATGATGTGATAACTGTCTCAATGGAAGTGCCTTGGCCTCCTCTCCAATGGGTCGGAAGGATATGAGCTTCTCTGTCTTGGTTGGACCTAGAGACCCATTTATGCCGAATCTCTACCTCAAACCCTCACGTTGTCACTGGATAAGTGTGCACTAGCTTGCGCTGCCTCTACCTGATGTTGTATGTTGAAGATGAAGATCAATGAAGAACCTGGATGGTACCTCTGATAGCTAGGGCATGTCTCTCAACACTGAAACCTGTCATGGGTGGTGGTTTCCTCCAGAAATCCACAAAACAATAGAAGGTCGACTTTCTTCACTCTGGAACCTGTTTCTAATTCTCAAATCATCGTAATGAAAAATTATGTCGACTTTCTTCCCTTTATACCTCCTCTCATCTAATTCTCCGTTCACTTATTTAATGTTCACTTAAGTCATTTAACCCCCTTTTTGTTCTAATTAGACGTTCACTTTATCACTTAAGTGACTTTGTTTCCTAAGTTTCACCTCAATGATCAATTAAGTCACTTAAACACCCTTTTTCCTCATTTTTCCTCCTTAATGTCATTTTCAGGTTAGACTTTGGCGAAATGAAATTAATTAGAGGTGTTATTCCACTTTTTATCTCGACTATAGTCCATGGGAACATATAGACTACTAAGTCGCTCTCTGTAGAGATCATCACTGGGAAAGGGACATTACAATCCTCCCTTCCTGAGATTGCTTGTCCTCAAGCAACATCAAACCTGGGTGCTGTAATATTTTCTCTCCCTCCCATGTAGCATCCTCCACTAGAAGTCCCCTCCATCTGACAAGGCACTCCCTCATAACTCGACTCCTCAACCTACGCTCTCTGTGCTCCAAAACCTCCTCTAGCACCAACTCCAACTGACCCTCCT
Source organism: Picea mariana (assembly GCA_032191745.1). Lineage (NCBI taxonomy): Eukaryota > Viridiplantae > Streptophyta > Pinopsida > Pinales > Pinaceae > Picea > Picea mariana. The sequence continues at coordinate 3,544 of JASDQU010213071.1, forward strand.
CGTCCAATGGTGGTAACTCCTCTGAAGTAGTAATTTGTAGTCCCACTGTCTTCTTGAGGCAAGAAACGTGGAACATGTTGTGAATCTTACTACCCTCTGGTAGCTCTAACTCGTAGGCCACCTCGCTTATCCTTTGAGTGATTCTGTAAGGCCCATAGAACTGGGGTTTCAGTGTTTCTTCCCCTGTCTTCTTCATGGAAGATTGTCTGTACAGCTGAAGTCTCAGAAAAACCAAATCACCCACCTCAAAACTGCGCTCTACTTTCTGTCTATCTGCATATATCTTTTGTTGGTTCTGTGCTGCCTGTAGATTTTCCTTCACTGTTTTGAGAATTTTTTGGCTCTGCTCTATCCAATCTTTGGCTCCCGGAGCCCTACTGTCCCCAAATACCGTCTCCATGAATGATGGTGCATCATATTCGTACAAGGCTCTAAAAGGTGTCATCCTGATGGACGTGATATGTCATGTTGCAACAGTACTCCCCCAGATGAAGCCACTTTACCCACGTGCATTGTTGTCCCCCTACATAGTTCCTCAGGTACCGTTCCACCCATTTATTAACTATCTTCGTCTTCCTATCGGTCTGTGGATGGTAACTGGTAATTGTAGCCAACTCTGTGCCCACTAGCCTGAACAACTCCTGCCAGAATGTGTTGATGAAGCATCCATCTCTGTCGCTAACTATCTGTCGGGGCAACCCATGCAGTCTGAAGATCTCTCTGAAGAATAACTCTGCCACTTGGGTGGCCTTATACTCAGTGGGTATGGCAAAGAAGTGCGAAAACTTGGTCAATTTGTCAACCACCACAAAAATACAGTCCCTATGTTGCACCCTAGGTAGTCCTGTGATGAAGTCCATGGAAATGCTCTCACATTTCTGCTCCAGAATGGGTAGAGGCTGAAGTAACCCTTTCGGGTGTGTCTACTCAGACTTGTTCTGTTGACAAGTCACACACTCTCGGATGTGTCTCAGTACATCATCCTTGAGACCCCTTCCATGAGAATCTCTCTCTAATCTGCCTATAAGTCTTGAAGTACCCTTGATGTCGTAATAAGGATGAATCGTCACTAGCCTTCAAAATCTTTTCCTTCACTGTAGATTCTGAAACTAAGTAGATCCGGTCTTTGTAGAAAATGACATCGTCCAGTACCCGATATCTCTTATCTATCACTTGCCCATCCATTACCTCACCAGCAAATTTGTTTTTGGAATACTCAATTAGCAAGTGTGCCTTCCAATCTATAGATATGTCCATCATCGAACAACTCGTTGGCTTCCTGGATAAAGCATCTGCTACGATATTCTTCTTGCCTTTAACATACTCAATGTCAAATTCAAAAGCTTGGATCTTTGAAACCCATTTTTGTTGTCTCTCACTGAGGTCTTTCTGATCCAAGAAATACTTCAAGCTATTGTGATCGGTTTTCACCACGAATCTGCTGCCAACTAAGTATTGTCTAAATTTTGTCAAGGCGTGCATGATAGCCAGCATTTCTTTGTCGTAGATAGAGTAGAGTCTCTCTGACTCGCTGAGCTTCCTGCTCTCAAAGACTATGGGTGACCTCCCTACATCAATACTACTCCAATCCCCTCTCATGATGCATCGCACTCCAATACAAAGGGCTTTGAAAAGTCAGGAAGTGCTAGAACTAGGCATGTGCTCATGACCTCCTTCATCTTCTCAAAAGTGCTATGTGATGCCTCGGTCCAGTGGAAAGCCCCATTCTTCGTCAAATCGATGATCGGTGCCCCCAACTATGAGAACCCTCTCACGAACCTCCTGCAATAACTACACAACCTAAAGAATCCCCTCCACTCCGTGATATTCTTGGGTGTCGTCCAATCCAAAATGGCCCTGATCTTTTCCTGATGTACCTGTACCTCCTGCTAGTTGATGATGGTGCCTAGGTACAGAAGCTCCCTCATGCCGAATTCACACTTGGATACTTTGGCATATAATGACTGTGACTGCATAATGCTCAAAACCTCATCCAAATGTGTCTAACCACGAGTACCAGTGAAGGGTGGAACCATAGAAACCTTTCAGGAGTTCCCAGGTATGACACCATTAGGCTCAAGGGACCCTTCACTGGTACTCTTTGGAGAAGATCAGGGAACTCCTCATGCATATGCTCCTCTTTGGAGGTTGCCCCTCCTCATGCATATGCTCCTCCTCTAAGCCACTATCTGATGTGGAGCTGATCTACTACTCCTCACTTTTCGATGCCACCTCAATGTAGTGTATCTATCCCTTGCCCAAGCATCTGTGTCCTGGGACCCATGGATCCCTGCAGTTGAAGCACAATTTCTTCCTCGTGAGCTTCCTCCTAGTCTCATCATCCAGTTTGGTTTTGCCTTTCCACTCCCTTGGAGGATTTCTCTCATCCTTGTCTTTCTGTGGAACAAAGGGTTTGGTGAAGGTCTTTGTTTTATGCACTAAGTCTCCCATATCTCTCGTGCGCAATATGGCATCCTGTAGGGTGCGAGGCTTGAAGGCCTTTACGTAGCCTCTCAATGGACCTGTCAGTGCCTCAGTAAAAAGCATCACCAACCTGTGCTCAGATATATTAGGCATCGCTACTGCTTTAATATAAAGCTCTGTAATGAAGGCCTCGATCGATCCGGTCTACAGCAGTTGTGTCAGGTCTCTGAAATGAAGTTTTGGATCCCTCCAATCAAACCTCTCCATCAGTCATTATGTGAACTCCAAGTAGGATGCGATACGACTGTGACCCAAGGTCACCAGTCCATGGTACCACCACTCGTGTGCTTCCCCCTCCAAGTGCAAGGTAGCGAAGCTTATAGCTTTTGACTCTGTCATCGGGTTGAGCTTGAAATAGGTATCAAGCTTTTGGACCCATGCATGAGTTGAACACCTGGACGAACCGTCGAAAGAAGAGATGGTCAGTTTCCCAACCTTCTTGATAAAGTCCATGTTCTGGGGTTGCATGTTACCTATTTGCGCCTTGTTGTCGTCCTTATACACACTTGCAAACATGGACTAAGTCCAATCCACTTAGTGTGTCCTTGGAGGCACAATGCCTAAGTTCAAGCCCATTGTCACCTCGACTTGAACTTCCTCTGTCTAGGCTTACTCCTATGGAAGCCAAGGGGGGTAGAGCCTAGTTACTCTGTGAGTTAAAAGATTTATTCTAGGAGTTAGTTTTAATTTGTTAAGGTTGGGGGAAACTAGCCTATATGAGAGGCAAACAATGCAAGTGCAAAAATTTCAATGCAAAGACAAGTCTTTCCCTAAGACAACTAAGACTGGTGCTTGGGCAAAGGGGTCAACTAAAGTTACAAAAGATCAGAAAGAAGAACTTTACAAAAGTTTACAATTAGATACAAAAGAATTACTTTACAAAACTTAACAATCGAACTAGATACAAGAAACTATCAACACAAATAAGAATGCAAAGAGTAAGTCAATGATACAACAATATAAAACTATTGACAAATGAGAGAAACAAGCACTTATTGGATCCAACTTCTAGCAAAGCAACAATTGAACTAACTCAATTTGATTGTGCAGGGAAGGAGAAAGATAACTCAAGATAGCATCCACAACACAACACAACCGAACAAACCCAAACAATAAAGTGCCCCAGAGGTGCGCAACTTCAATGGGGTTGATCCAATGGCTCCAATGCACAACTTAAAGAGATGAAAAAACAACAAAAGAGCCTCCACAGGCTAAAAGTGCGCAGCTTCAAAGGAAAAGAGATAAAGCATGAAAAGAAGCCTCCACGGGCAAAAGATGTGCAACTCCTAAGCTCAAGAGTTCAACTATCCACAATGCTCAATAAATTGCTTGAAAGATGACTTATAGTGAAAGTAATTGCAGAAATAAAGAGCATGAACCATAAAAGTAGATTGTGAAGTTAAACCATAGGTTACTTGGATAAATTTTAGATTAGTTAGATTGATTAAGTGAAGTTGAATCCTAGACTAGGTGACTTCCCTAAAACTCTCCCTGCTTGTGCCAAAAGGATTGTTGGGTGCTCAATAAGTAAGGCAAACAAGGCCTTACCCTAGCTCCATAGGTCAATCTGGGAAACAAGGGTGCTCAACAAGGGGGACACCTAGTGTCATGAGACCATCCCTGATCTAGCACCCCTTGCCGCCTCCACGAGATCCCTTTTTGATAGCAAAGTTGAGACAATTGAAGGTGTCCTAAATTCCTAATTAAACTAGTTTATTTGAACCCTATGAGCCTAAGATAAATTGAAAATCTTAAGGATTGATTAAGTTAAATGCTTGAAAGTAAAAGTGCTTGACAAAAAGTAAATTGCAAGAACTTGAAAGAAAGAGTAGATTACAAGAGATTGTGAGAAAATTAAATTGCAAGAACTTGAGAGGAAAGTATATGCTTGAACTTGAAAGCAAAGTAAATGCGTGAAAGGAAAGTAAATGCTTGGAAGGAATATACAAGTAAAGGCACTATGCCTCCATGGGCTTAAGCAAATAAAAGATATGCTTCTAAAACCTAAATATAATCACATGAACTTGAACAATAGAAGCAATAAACCATCAATCACTTACCTAGCCTTACGGTACTGCATGGGTGGCAAAGCCAATCCTTTTTGCAGGGTGTAGGCAAACAATAAAAAATAAAAGAACTTGAAAGTAAATCTAAACTACTTACAACTCAACAAAGGCACAAGATGGAGGACAAGGCCTACTAGTTTTGTGCCCAAGTGGGTGAAAAATAAATCATGCAAATAAATGATATAACTTGGAAAGAAAGGGAGATCCTAGCCACACAACCTTGTCTTAAGGACAAGTGGGGCAAACAAGAAAATAAATTGCAATGCTGAAAATAAACTCTAAAAACTAGCCATACGATTTAGCATGGTTGGCTAGGCCAAACTCTTTGCTAGATGAGTATATCTATGAGATAATACAAAATACTTGCACAATCTATAAACTTCTCACTTAGATCTACAATAAGACTATTATAAATCCAACCAAGCAAAATACTTTGCTTGGGATCTCTACTCTAGATCTGAAAATGAAATGCATACACAACAAAAACACAAACAATGTCACCTCCAATACAAGATGAACCAAGAAGACTCTCAAAGCATCATTTGTCCTCCAAAGATTTTCTTTATTGAATAGGAAAAGGTTGTTGCAAATACTTGCAGTAAGCTTTACACAAGAAACTAGAGCAAATAGGAGAAAGAGAGAAGAATGGGAGAGATTGGGAGAAATTTGAGCATAATAACAATAGAGAAAGAATAGATGTGAAATGAGGGAGGAGAGGCCTTTATTTATACTTGGGAGCCAAGAGTGACCCCTCTTGGATGTTTTCCAAGTGTCACTTTGTAAGAATCATTTAGCATCTCAAGGGGGGCGAAACTATAGGGTTTTGGTCATGCAAGGGTTGTGAGGGATGAGTAAGGGGGGAGCGGAAAAGACTTTTAGCCCACCCAATAATCTAATTATAAGACATTAGGAGGGCGCACTTAGGCTTAGGGGGGTGTTTTCCAATTAAAAGTTGAGTTGGAACAACTTACTCATCAAGGGGGGCGCAAATCCCCTAGGGGAGTGAATGATGTGAAGTGATGGCTAGGTGTGAGGGGTTGGGTAAGTTAGAAAGTGGTCATCTAACTTAGGAAAAGTCTTAGGAAACCTTTCCCACTCTTTCTCAACTCCTTTTGCTCATTTTACAATTATTTGACATTTTTGACTTTGTCAAACTAAGCAATTAAATTGTTGACTTGGAATGACTTGGACTCCTCATAGACAAACACCTAGCAAAACTTGTCCAATTGAGTTGAAACTTGGTCCAAGGGTGTAGGGGGTCTCATTCCATTTCTTTTGAGCACAAATACCCCTATCAAAAATCCCAAGGACCTAGTTTTTACATTTTTACATCAAAAATAATTAAAATTACCATTAACTAGGTAATTTTAAAAAATTAAAAAAAAACTACTTAGACTCGACAGAATTCCGCAAGACTCTAGGAGATGTCTAGCATGGTCATTTACAATATTCCTAGACCCTAGTCACCCATAGGGCTCGATCATTAGAATGCCTTTCAACACTTTGGAGGATTATTGTGGAAGTGAAAAACTCAAGGGTAATTAAAAAGGCTAGTTAGACCAAATTAATTACCTGAGGAAAAAAAACACTCGATGAAAGGACTTCTCTAATGATAAAGTCCTAGGCAACTAACCTAACCGTGCAAACCCATTACATTATCATCCCACGCAGGGGAGCGAAAATTCCAATTACAAAAAGACGTGCGAACCAACAAGTCTTCAACTTTGTTGCGCCATCAGGTACATATCTTCATGGCACATGGAGTTGACCCCCTAGTCGAAATAGGTGGTCAACATGCCTCTCTAGGAATGTTTTGGTACCGGATCAAATAGTAGTCCATCAAGCTCATGTCAGCGTGGAACTCTGGCCCCAGTGCCAAGTAGTCTCTCCTGTACTCTACAAACGGATCTATCGGGCCTGTCTGCCCCTGTCTGGCCTGTCCCATCCGATGCCCCTATCCTGGATGTCCCATGGAACCACTCGCTCCACCTGCTATATTTACACCCATCGTGCCCATACTGTTCTAGATGAGATGTGTACTGATTGTCGTATGTGTTATGGCATGCATCATTTCCCATTGCCCTCTGGCAATATCGTTCAACATAGCTTGGGTACTGTCGTAAGGAGCCTCTGGGATTTTCCCCTTCCCCTCTGGAATATCATGTATGTCACCCATCTTACCTTCTAATTCGGCCTCTGTATCTAAACTGATATGATCTCTCTCTCTGTCCTCTATCTCTGGCTTTGTATCTGAATGAATATGGAAGGGAATGTAGTCTCTCCTATTTATGTCCCTTTTGTCTCTACTATGACCCCTACGGGACTGAATGTACTCGTCCCCGATGTGACCTCTACCCTCTGGGTATTCTTCACCTGTCCTCGGAATCATGGGATCATGAGACAAGCACTTCTTCACAGGTTGGCTGGAAGAAGGCTCTGATACCATTGAAATATCCCAAACCCCTCGGATCTAGATATTTATTGCCAACGTTGGTGATCTAATTACAGCTCTGATGCGCTGAGGTTTCTGACTGAGTTTTAAAAGGTTTCTAACTACGTTTTTTTGGTGTTTATATCATGCACATAATTGTTTTGGAACCAAGAACAACTCAATATCTTGAATTAATTGAAATAACAGGAATTACATAATAGCATGCAGAAATTAAAGAGAATAACCTCAGCTAGATCGTATGGAGATGATCTTAGTTGGAATACAATGCAAAACAAATAAGAAAATACCGGTATCAAAGAGGAATGACTGGATCTATGATCGACAATGTGGATCCACAGCATGCATGGATGGATCTGCTGCATGCAACTAAAAATACCCACGACAACTATTGTTGGAGACTGGAAAACTCGCCCTGGTGGCTATACTTGTCTGATCGTCTTGAAAACTGCCCTAGATGGGTCGCCCTACTCCCTAGCACACTTCCCCTCCCTGTTGGCTTAAATACTGGGCCACTACTAAGTTGTCGGAACCCCAGATGGACTCCCTCAACCCTTGCGCACTTCCTCAGTTGGATGGCACATTTTTGAAGAATTACCTAGCGGAATGATGTGATAACTGTCTCAAAGGAAGCACCTTGGCCTCCTCTCCAATGGGTCGGAAGGATATGAGCTTCTCTGTCCTGGTTGGGCCTAGTGACCCATTTATTCCGAATCTATGCCTCAAACCCTCACGTTGTCACTGGATAAGTGCGCACTAGCTTGCGCTACCTCTACCTGATGTTGTATACTGAAGATGAAGATCAATGAAGAACTTGGATGGTACTTCTGACGGCTAGGGCGTGTCTCTCGACACTAAAACTTGTCATGGGTGGTGGTTTCCTTCATAAATCCACAAAACAATAGAAGGTCGACTTCCTTCTCTCTGGAACATGTTTCTACTCTCTGGAACCTGTTTCTAATTCTCAAATCATCATAATGAGGAATTAGGTCGACCTTCTTCCCTTTATACCTCCTCTCGTCTAATTCTTCATTCACTTAATTAAATGACTTTTCCCCTAAGTTATGATTTAACGTTCACTTAAGTCATTTAACCCCCTTTTTGTTCCAATTAGACGTTCACTTTATCACTTAAGTGACTTTTTTCCCTAAGTTTCACCTCAATGATCAATTAAGTCACTTAAACACCCTTTTTCCTCCTTTTTCCTCCTTAATGTCACTTTTAGGTTAGACTTTGGCGAAATGACATTAATTAGAGGTGTTATTCCCCTTTTTATCTCGACTATAGTCTACGGGAATATATAGACTACTAAGTCGCTCTCTGTAGAGATCATCACTGAGAAAGGGACATTACAATGTGGACTTGTCAAACCTTAACAGACCATTTTGAAGAAGTGCCCTAATTAGAGCTTGTTTAGGATTGGACCATATAAATATAAAGAAGTTCATTTGCAAAGGGTGTGAAAGAAGTGTGAAGAATATCCAAAGGGCTTAGTTGAATATCTAGCTTGAGAAAAGACGTTAAGGGCATTTCAAGTGAGGCTCATCATCTTATTTTTATTTCCATGGATGAATTTGATCGCAGACGTTACACTTGTAAATTTGTTGTAGTAATTTTTTAAGAGCAAATATGCTCCCATAAGAAGAGATAAAGTTTGAGATGAAACCCTCCTTGTGCTTGTTGTCATCATTGTTCAATACTTAAATATTGCTACTGTCATTTCTGCATATCAAAGGACGTTTGCTATCTATTATCGTTCATGGTTGCACGTTATCAACAATGTTGAGGTGCACCTTTGGAAGGGCCCTCCTTTTAATTTATGCATATTAAGGGAAATCCATGTGGTTAGTTAGAGCATGTTATTAATATTCTAACTACACCTCCTTCCATCATGTTCGAACCCTATTGATTCGTGATCTTGACTCCATAGCCCAACTGGGTTGAGATTGGTCCCCTCCTTTTAGTTTATGCATATTAAGGGAAATCCATGTGGTTCGTTAGAGCATGTTATTAATATTCTAAACACCTCCTTCCATCATGTCCGAACCCTATTGATTCGTGATCTTGACTCCATATCCCAACTGGGTTGACACTGGTCGATTATTTCACCCATATCATCTCAAAGAAAATCTTAATAATAGTCTTTCCTATGGATTCCCCCTTGTCCCATAAAAGAACAAGCCTAATGTGAGAGGAAGCATTGTTGAGGTGACATTGGGCAATCTTCTTAAGTTCTCCTTGTAACACCCTTGTGCATGACTTTGTCCTTACTAGCCTTGGTTATTGTGCACCTTGTGAAGGTTATTAGGAGATGATGCTTTGTACTCATTATCCCTTGTTGGCTTCTTCAATTAATGATTGATTATTGAGACTTATGTGGTTGCTCAGTTATGATGAGCCCTTCCTTGATAATGATTATTGAGTATTGATATTACTTGATGATGGCTTATAAATAACCATTTTCTTTAATAAAAGAGTTGAGTACTTTTATTTCTTGCTGAGTATTTATGTTACATGTTGATGGCATATATAAGCATTACAATTTATGTGCTTTCTTATTATGATACTCTTTAATTCATGATGATTAAGATGATATTGCATATGTATTAGTATTATTGGAAAAGCTAATCTATTACAGCTTGAGACAGTGATAAAAAGGTGGGAAATCGCATCCAAGGGAAAGGGGTTCATGATCAATGAGGGCCACCACCTTTTCCAAGTGCATAGGAAGCCTTGGGAAAGGGAAATGACTCCAAAAATGCCTACTCAAGTTAACTAGGGTAAAAGGCCCAGGGGAATGAGTTGTAGTTTACTTTTACCCACTTCTTAACCCTTGTAATTTCACTCATAAGCCTAATTTTACTGCACATGAGATCTAATAGGGGGTGTTATCGCACAATTTGTACTTATTCCAAAGGATGAGGTTTAGGGAAGGCAAATTGGTGTAATGGGAGGTTATCCTATCACTGTCACCTCAACAGAATACCTCTTTCTATTTAGGGTTGATAGCCCAGGGGAGACGTCCTCAGTGACCTGGGGGTTTGAGAAGGAAAAGGTTAAAGTTTCTATGAAAATGTCCCCTCTCACAAGTCACACTGATCAGAAAGTCCCAGGGTTTTAACCAATGAAGTAATGAAGGACTAAGATGTACCTGCCCAAAGCTAAGCAACAAGAAAAGATATCTTTTGCAAGTACAACCTGTTGTTAGTACTTCATAAAACCATGGACTTTATCAATAAAAGCAATAGTTGATTTATGGTGAAGCAAACAGAAATTTATAGCAGCAATGTTTGTAAGACAATAGCTTCACAATAAATGCCTTAAAATGGCTTCAAAATGACCAAGAATAATTACTCATCAATACCAAAGTACTAGCATTTGTCAGAAGCAAATAAGGCAGTGTATTAATCAACTTTTTCAATTGCTTTTAGGTGCTTTTAGTGCTGCAATATATGGCTGTAGCTTACTTTAGTAACAGCAGAAAATAGGTTAGTAAATTAGACTATTCTAAGGTTAGGAGTAGTTAGTAGAGAGCTCAAGGTAAAGGTTTTGATAGTAGTTTTTGTCAATCACTCAATAGAAAGGCTTAGATCAGTGCTTTTTTAGGGTAAATAGAGTCCTTTTAAGCAGCGGCAAATCTTGAAGGAACAAATCTAGAGACAAGAGGGGTCAATAATTGAAGTGTTGCTAACCCAAGGCTTCAATTACCAAACCCTAGGGGGAAAATGACGACTAGGAAGTAGGTAACCCTAGGCCCTAGTAGTTTTCCTCCTTCTTTAGTTCAAAGATGAAGTAGATGATGGCTTAGATGAAGCAAAATGTGCTAGGGTGTTGCAATGGCAAGACCCTTAGCAAAAACTTAATGGCAGAATCCATCACCGTTGTTAAGTAAGCAGCTTCAGTAGCAGAGCCCGTTGTTTAAGATCCCAATCCTGCGCCAATTAAATGAATGGAAGCACCACTAACAGAAGCAAGAAAAACAGTTTTCTAGCATAATCTAGTAGGTGAAAGTTATTAAGGCAAGGACAATAACATGTGCTTTAGCCTCCTAAGGTTTTAAGCTACCAATTTCATAATCTTAGTATAAATGCAAGATAAATGTAACTATAACCATTCAATGAAGACCATTCAATGAAGAAGAATTGCAGAAAATTTACTTACATTCACCAAGAATCATCTAGCAAATTGCCTAGTTGAACACTTCCACCAAGAAAAATGCCAAAATAGTCCAAAATAAGCCTCCTTTAAGAAGTGCGCACCAAATTTCAGCCAAGTAACCCTAATTAGGGCGCAAATTTCAGACCTCACCTGGTGTGAGTGAAAGATGATGAAATAATACAAGGGAAAATCCCTTATTTATACAGTTACAATGACCAGAATTAGGTCAAAAAGGCCAACATGGCCAGTTTACATGTAATATCCAGTTTTTACATTAAATGACAAATTAAAACCCTAAATCAAGCAGAACTATTCCAAAACTCCTCCTTTACCATAGGAGGAATTAAGATATTTCGTCATTTTGTAATGCCCTACCACTATTTGGGTATCATGGCATGATATTTTAGGAAAAAATGTGATTTTTTTAATATGCTACAATGTGGTGATCTTTTGAATAAATACCAATTTTTTTGAAATGAAATATCCAAAAGGAGCAAACATCGCAAAAAAAATCACCACATCGATGATGTTTGCAACACTAGGGGAGTTAAGATGGATAAGATAAGTTTATTAATGTCCAACAAAGGACCAAAAGTAGGCCAACGACACTGATCAATACATAAGTGGCGGTACAAAGTGGGACTGCAAAGGCCACTTCTATAAAAGCAAGAATGAATGCTACTCTAAAAGATCTATGCACGACATCACAATGCTAAGAGGAAGAAATACAATGCTCTGGAGCTAAGTACAAGGGAAAGAGCCTTCAACACTCCAAATGTCTGCTAACGAACAAAGGAGAGAGGGGGTCCTCCTCAGAAGTCAAAAAGGAATCTCTCCTACCATCCGAGGTCAAATGAAAGAAACTTTGCATGGAAAGTTGGCCAAAGGAGATGGATTTGGTATGGGGGATGTTTCTTTGTCTGGAAACGGTGGCCCTACTAGTCTGGCACGAACTATCTCAAGACCCCATACAACCACTCCGCATGGGTCTTCCTGCCGTGAGTTGGGCTGCCTCTCGAGGTCTAACAAATCTGGGAGCTAGAATGGTGTTGCCCTCTGCATGCCTCTTGGTGCCCCTATTAGGGAGCACCAAGAACAAAGTTGTGATCCTTTGAGTAGTGTCCTATCAAAGGGGAGGTCGAAGGATGTGAACTCTGAGCCTAAGGGACTCCCCAAGTATAAGGCCATGCACCACTAGTACCAAAAAAAGGTGGAAGGGAATCGTTATCGCACAATTTGTACTTTGATGGAAGGGAAAAGGCAAATGAAGGCAAAAAGGCGTAACGAGAGACTATCCTATCACTGTCACCTCAACAGGATGTCTCTTTCTATTTAGGTTGGTAGGCCCAGGGGAGACGTCCCCGGTGACCTGGGGTTTTGAGAAGGCAAAGGATTAAGGCCAAGTAAAAGTTTCCCTCTCAAAAGTCACCACCGATCAGAAAGTCCGGCTAAACAGCCAATAAAGATAATAAGAACCAAAAATGTACCTGCCCAAAACAAAGCAACATGAAACTATATTTGCAAGGTCACTTGCTGGTTAGTACTTCATATAATCGGAGACTTTCTCAATAAAAGCAATTGACTAATATATTGATGAAGTAAGCAAAGATGTATAGTAGCAATAATCACAATACGATACTTCACAATAAATGCTTCAAAATGAGCAAGAATGAATAATTAATAAAACCGACATTCATCAGAAGCAAGTATGCATTTATCCTTTGAATTGCTTAAAGAAGCTTTAATCGCTGCAAAGTATGACTATAACTCAAATGGATAATAGCAGCAATAGAGTTAGCAAGTCAATCTAACTAGGGTTAGAATGTGTTAGTAATTGTTCAAAGATTTTGGATGTTTGAAGGTTGTGACCAAAGCATTCAAGCAATGTTCCACCAAGACTCCGGGACGGGGGGACGCGGGTGCGGGGAAACGCACAAGGGGGACGTGTGGAAGTACCCCCAAATTTTAGGGATTTTTGGGAAATGGGGGACGGGGGGACGTCACATATATAATATAAAAAAATATAAAAAATAAAATTTTAAAAATAAAAATAATAATGATAATATGATAAATCTCAACAATANTATATATATTTGTTTTTAAAAAAAAAAATTAATTTAATTTTCTCTTTTTTAAGTCTTACTAGGCAAAAAAAATTGGGGGGGGGACTTCCACGAGTCCCCCTTTTGGGGGGGGGCGTCCAGAAGTCCCCTTTTCAAGGGGGACGTCCAGGAGTCCCTCTTTTGGGGAGTCTCGTCCCCCACCTTGGGGAGTTGTGTCCCCCCAAGTCCCCCCACGTCTCCCCAAAAAGGGGACGTGGGGAAACGTCCCCCCTGGAGTCCCCCCATCCCGGGGACGTGAGGGATGCATCCCCCACGACCCCCACCCTGGGGGACGCGTCCCCGTGGAACACTGCATTCAAGCAAGAAGTCTTAGACCAGTGCATTCATAGGGCAAATGGACTCAAAAATAGCGGCAAGAATTGAAGGAACAAGATGATAGTAGTAGGGCCAAAGACAAGAGGAATTTGATGGATGAAGTGTTGGTAAGCCAAGGCTTCAACCATCAAAACCCTAGGGGAAAACGGCTACCAAGGTGTAGGTAACCCTAGGCCTTAGTAGGTTTTCCTCCCTCTTTAGCTCAATGACAAAGTAAAAAAACAGCTAGGATGAAGAACAAGAGATAGGGTGTTGCAATGGCAAGGCCCTAGCAATGTCTTCAACAAAAAAAACGGCTCCTTGGCATAATCTAGTAGGTAAATAGCAATTAAAACGAGGACATTAACATGTCCTCATTCCCCAGGGTTTAATCCAGCAATTTCATTAACAGAATGCAAGTAAAATACTATAACCATTCAAGTAAGAGAAGGATTGCAGAAATTTACTCACATTCACCAAGTATTTATCAAGCCAAACCCTAGTTCTAAACCATCCACCAAGAAAAATGCCAAAGATCACCAAAATAAGCCTCCTTCAACAAGTGTGCACTAGTAATTTCAGCCAGAACCCTAATGAGGGCCGCAAATTTCAGACCTCACACAAGTGTGAGTGAAAGATGATGAGAAAATGAGAGTTTTAGCTCTCTATTTATACAATAGCAATGACCTTAATTTTACTTTTAGGTCACAAAAGGCCGACAGGGCCAAATTTACATCAAAATACTATTTTACACTAAATGTCATAATTAAAACCCTAATCATGCATAAACGATGACGTCATGCCCTTTTAGGGTGAAGTTAGGCCCTTTTAGGACAATGTTGGCCTCCTGGAGCAAAACATTAGGCCTCCTTGGGTCTCAGGAGCCTGCCACACGTGCCACTTGGCACATAACTGCCTCCCAAAACCTCCACAAGTGTTGGATGACGTCATGGGTGTCCTAGGTGACGTCATGGGCCTTCCAAGGCCTATGTCCTAGTGGAAAGGGCACAACCCCCCTGGGTACGGGTTTGCCAAGTTGCCTCTAGTGGAACGTCCTCCTCTTCTCCGGTGCAAACCCTATGATCTGTCTCTACCCCCTACTGGGGTCTCAACATCCATCTAGTGGGCTTTGAGCCCCATGGAGGTCCGAACTAATCATCTCCCCATGTGTACCTCTCCATAAGGGTACCTGTCCATCGGGTATGGTCCTGCACATCAACAGATACGCCCTCCATGGGCTCATAAGTCATAGGGATCATAGTGTTAATGTTTTATGCTGATATTATAGTTCTTTGCATTTCATAAAGATAAGAGCATAATAACCACAAGATCACTGAGAAATACACATCCACAATAGACACAACATTTATCCTGGGAAACCCTCTAGG
>JASDQU010213072.1:0-18505 GCA_032191745.1 Picea mariana
AAGAAAGCTAAATAAACATCATGATAATATAATGATCAAACATCCACCATCACATCACCACAATAATTCATGTGAATCCTTCAAAGCATGAACATTTAGCAACTGAAGCAAATAGACTGGAAAGGAAGTTGATTTCTATTAGCCAAAAAGTCTTAAGTCCAATACATCACTAGATCATAGTCACTTCATCAAAATATTACAAAATAAAGGGAGCCTTGCTCAACCATCTGAACCTACTAAATCAATTGATCTATCTATTTATAACAAAAAAGGGAGTCAACAGCTGGAGGTACGAGCTGGCTTGTTTCTCTTGAAAATATCTAAACATTTATTTGTTCTAACAACTAGGATAACAGCCTATGCTATAAAACAGGGAAATGTTGGTGACTAATCCAATCATGATTCTAACTGATTTGATCCTCTTTTGTTGCTGAGCTCCTGTTTTTCCATGTGTCCTTTTGAAGCCTATAGTTGTCCTCAGAATGCCAGCTGCTACTTCTATAACTTTCTCCATCATCAACTTATCCAAAGTTGTTGGCCTAGTCCTCCTAGATTCTTGGTGTTTGCTGACAACTTCCTTGAGTAGTAACTCTAGATAGCCCACCCTAAATCGGAACAAGGAGAGAAGGTAGCGCCTGTAGGTAGCACCCATGTGTTGCATATATGCGTCAACATTTATCCTCTGTTGAAATAATAGGTAGCGCCCCTGTGTTGTGCCTATGTGTAAACCTGCTCCCTGCCAAATATTACGTAGCACCTGTAGGTAGCGTCGTTGTGTTGCACATGTATACCAATTCTGCACTCTGTGGAATATTACGAAGCTCTTTTATGTAGCACCACTTACGTTTCATTTGCATACAGATTTGGGTAGCAATGCCAAAACACGGCGCCTTTGAATCTTGAACATGTGCAGAGGAGATTGTGTCCTTCCATGATGACAAAACCATTTTACTTAGGTGCCTTGACTATACCATAGGTAGTTCTTTTACCACTGAGTGAAGATAACACTTAGAAAAAATCAAAATCCATATAGCTAAACACCTAGAAGCCTGTATAGATGGCAAAGATATTATTTTCATATTAGTTAACCCTCCCAAAAATGAACAATCCCCAAAAATGGAGCTTACCCCTTACCAACTATTTTGTCATCTTGACACTTAGCCTAACACTCTTTCTGGTAGAAAGAGTATCTTCAATTGAATCAGCAGACTTTTTCTTCTTATCATTGGCAGGCTTCTTCAATGTAGTTGTGCTCTCCTTAGCTGCTGGTTTGTTATCTTCAATGGCAACCTCAACCAACACCTGTAAATTCCTTTGGGCTACCTCATATTGGAAATGCTTCAGTTATGCCTTTAGCTTCCTATTCTGAGCCTGGAAGCCTATGTTCTGCCTGTAGAGGTTTTGGAGCTGTCTATGAAGGGGATGAGTCCTCCTTGCTGCAAATATTTCCAATTCAAGGGTATGACTGTAGCCATCCATGAGCTCTATCATCTTGGCTCTTTCAGACATGGCTTCCTTTTTCAATTTAGCCACTTCTTTTCTTGACTCCTTAAGTTGTCTGATAAGTATCTTGAAGTTCTGACCACTAGGGGGAGTCGAGACATTCACAGTCTCAGTAGGATTCTTCTCGTCCTCTTCTTCCATCTGTACAGGAATTTTCTTTTGTGTTTCATTAGCCTTCTCAAAACCCTTTCCTTTATGCTTCTTCTCTTGCACAACAGTTTCTCTTTTGTTCTTCACAGGCTCTTCAAAATCTTTCACAAATACTTCATCTTTCCTATCCAAAGGTCTTTTGGTACCTTTACCCTTCTTCCTCTGAATAGGGGTTTCTGATTTCTCCCCCACGGGATTTTCAATGCTTTTTCCTTTCTCCTTATGCATAGGGGTTTCTGGTAAAGACTACTCTTTGAAAACCTCCTTAGGAATTGATGACCTAGTGAAAGGTCTTTTACCCTTGATTTCGATTGCTGGAGGAGAAGAGAGAAAGAGAATCTTCTTCCCTCTCTTAGATGTCAACTTGGTAGAGAAAGGCACTTCTTCTAACCCTGGTGGAGGTGGGGATAAGAAATCTCTATGTGGAGAAGGACAAATTTCCTCCTCAGCTTCCATGACCTGCTTGTTGATTTCTAAAATTGGGGCTCTGCCCTTTCTCTTCTTGATAATACCTGCTTTAGTACTGGTGGATGTTGAAGGAACTGAAATCTTTGATTGGGAAGTAGGTGTTGGGTCCAGCTTGAAGTGAGAAGTAACCACAAAATTCTCCCATGAATTCTCTTTCTTTCCCAACTCTTCAAAGACTAACATTCTGATCAATCCAGAGTGGAAAAGGCTAGAATCCACATCCTTAGATTTGGCTTGCACCCTATCTGACATTTTACCTATACTTCTTAATAGGTAATAAGGAACATTCATCTCAATCTTACCAGTAAAATGTAACAACAACCTTATGTGGTAATGATACAAGGTGTTAAATCTCCCTTCACAAGTAAAATATCTCTGTATGATTTTCAAAATTCTATCAAACTGCTTGATCAGTTGATTCCTTGGCATACTCTTAGACAACTCATTGGCTCAATATTCAGGCTTGAAGAGATCTTTAACAAAGGGTGAACTCTTAACCATGGCCTTGAACCACTTTTCACCTAAAATGGGAATCCCTGTTGCAGCTGAGATGGAGGTTTCAGTTACCTCAAATTCCAAATCCCCAACTCTGGTTTTCCTGCCATCAAAATTTAATGCAAATTGTTTTGCTACCTCTAGATGGCCTCTCTGCATGTTCTGGCAGAAAGAGAGGCATCATGCTCTTTGAAATATCTCTCTTGCCATGGCCTCTGTGTCAAAAAGGCGCATGTCCACAGGTTCTGTCCTAACTATCCTACCACCTTTGTGTGCTTTCTTCAACTGAGGGGTCTCCGTGACTCAAAATGAGGGTTCTTGAGAGGCTTAAGGGATGCTAATGACCAGAAAGCTTCAATTCAAGTTTCAAATGCACAAAGATAGCCCTTAAAATTGACAGTGCTTAGAAATCCAAGCTTGACTATGGGAAATAGACCTTTAGACTTGTACAGAATTTTTATAGCGTATACTGTGAAGGGGTAATCCAGAATGGCTCTTTGTACAGGAGGAAAACAGAGAGGATTTGAGCAGCGCTTCTAGGTAGCGCAACGTATACATAGAGGATAAGCTATTACAGGCCTACGGCTTCAATGGTTAAAGAAACAACAGTAATTAGACCATGGACACAGGCAAGGATGTTTATAGGTATGAAAATATGGCTTCCTTACTACCCTGCAGGATTAACAAACCAAAAACCCGAGCACAAATTTCCTGTGAAAATTAATATGTGAAGGAGGCTGCACAGGATACCTGTAAATTCGACACCTGTTGAGATCTTCAATGTGATATTAAGATGAAATTGAGGAAACTTCGGCCCTGGAATATCTCACGGTATCAGATTTAGTTGACATGCAGTCGCCTGATCGAAACTGGCAAACTTACGTAGCGCAGCACTATTGAACTTTTCAAAATTTAGAAACTGTTACCAAGGATCATAAATGCAAGATCTTTTGAAGGCACTTTAACCGACTTTTGGCACTGAAAGAAAGGGACACAGTCTCAATCATGGAAATCATGACTTGGAGTGGATGGATGATAAATGTGACAGGTGCTACGAAACTTCCTGATGAGTAGGCAGTGCTTCCAAATCAAAAAATGATTGGACAGGTAAGCGAGTACAACAAGTCATGCTTACTAGGTCATGAGTGAAGAGGAAGAGGAGTCACATCAGTTTAGCAATGGGAGGAGTCGATTTAGGGACAAGTCATGATGGGGACCAAAAATGAGTCATGAGCTAAAGAGGTTCTAGAACCATAAGCCAAATTGAGGACCAAACAAGAACTATGACTCAAAACTTTAATCTTCTAAGATGAACCTAACATCAAACTTTTAGGAGGATGAGACTCAAAAAATTAAAATCTAAGGCTTAAAAAAGTATTAATCAAACTAAAGACCCAAAGCAACTTAGTGTGATAACAGGTTCAAGAAATTTGTTGATATATTCATCTATTGTGAGTTGTCCCAGCTTGAGTTCATAGAACTCCTTGGTCTTCCATCAAAGTATTTCTCTAACAGATACTTCTTCTTGAAGTATTTCTCAATTTTTTTCCATGACAAGTCCTTCTCAAGGATTCCTTTCACATTCCTAAGGTATTCCCACCAAATGGAGGCCTTTCCATTCAAGTTGAAAATGGTTATTCAAGCCTTTAGGTTTTCAAAGTAGTCATGGACTCTGAAGTACTTTTTCAAGCCAAGCAGCCAAACTTCTGCTTCTTCCTCCTTCTTAATTTCTCCATCGAAAGTGGGTCGTTTGGCTTTCTTAAACTCTCCAGGGTCATGGCTCTTACAATGTTTCCTCTTATTTCGTCTCCTCTAGGAATGTGAACTAGTTTTACTACTAGAATATCCCTTGGAGTTGTCATTTTCCTCACTAGATGATTCTTTCGTTGAGTGTCTCTTGGTTCCATGTTGGGCCTTCTTTGAGGTGTTTCTTCTTGTGTGGCCACTTTCAAGACCATGCTTTCGTATCTCAGGTGGAATTTGAGTTTTCTTAGTATGATGTATGTCCACATGACTATTTGTTGGTCCATGTTGCAGTTTCCTTTGTATATCTGATAATATTTGTAGTAGGACTGCGTTAATTTCAGTTTGATTTTCCTGCTCTTTTATCAATCTTTCATTGTTAGCCTTACAACTTTGTAAAATTTCCATGAGGCTTCTTATGGTTCCAGCCAAATCTGGAGGGGTTTCCAACGCCCTCCTCTCATTAGGTTCATATTCTTTGTTGTGGGAGATTTCCCCCAACTCATGGTGTGTCACCATCCCTTACGCTGTAGTTTTCCTGCAGTCCGTTGATTGCTTGAGTGTTGATAAAAAAAATTATGTTAGTTAATTATCTACTATTTTATGAGAAGCACATAGTTTAGATTTTTCAAAACATATAACAATAGTAGAAAGTTCCATTCCTCTCTTCAGCAATTATTTAGATAAGTTTCTTATGAATGGGGTAAGATAGGGTGTTACTCCCTTAAATAAATATTCTAATAATACTTTTTATGTGACTCGTTCATGAGCCCAAGCAGGCCAAGTGTTGTTTCTTGCTCGGATACCAATTTGTAACACACTTGACCCCTAAGTATTCTTTTTAGGGATGGGGCATCAAAATTTCTCTTTCCTTAATCATATCAAGTCCTCTTTCGATCATCAAGATCTTTCTAACAAATCCTACCATGCTCGAATTTGAGCTTTGGATTGGGAATTACACCCTCCCAAAGCTCTTCGGGCATTATTGGTCAAGGTCCACGTAGTGCCCACATGGATTCGTCTCATTCATACCATCCCAATTTCCCCGAAGTCTCGAAGCTCCCCAGTGCTCCTGCATCTAAGGTGTAAATCCATCCACCATTAAATCCAGTGATGTAACTTCATCCTCATTTAACGTACAGTTTTACGAGAATTCGTCATTCGACGCTAAAAGCCCCTTTTTATTTCTACATGCATATCCTTCGGAGTCCTGAAACCCCAAACTCTCGAAGGGTCCACCCTTACACATGATAGTGCATTAAATGCAGAGGCAAGGATAGGTGGGTCTCGAGTACTCCACCCATTATTAGGCCAAGTGAATATGTTACAAGGGGATGACACACAGCCAAGAAGAGATGACATGTGGCTTGTAACACCCTGGGTTTTGAACCCCCATTTTAAATAATGTATTGTTACAATGCTGAGAGGTCGGAGTGCCCAAAACAATTATTAAAAGGCCAGTGTGCCCAAGAAATGTAATTTTTTTATCATTATTAATAATAAATACATCGTTGGCTACTAGACGGACAAGGACTAGAGTTATAGGGGGCTATGATTCCACAAGAGAGCGGGCTTGAGGGGATAAATGTTATTTCCTATTTTAATTACCCTTTTTGTCTAAGGGAGGGTATCAGTTACTTGAGCTTCTTGGGGGAGGCCAGGAGGTTCTTGATTCCCCAAAAAATACTTAAACTTGCCCCTGGTATGTTGGGGGGGTTGGTTGTTGGATCGTTCGCTCCTTAACTTCTTCTTGCATTCCATTCTTTCCCTCACGCATTCATTCACTGATTGTTCATTGTTTCGCACTTTGGGTGGAGACCTCACTCCATTAATTTCCGTCACCCATTCATCTTCATCATCTGTGTCTTGGATTGGGAGAGGGAAATGAACTGTCGAAGAGTGGCCATGGTATTGTTGGATATAGTGGTCGCTGGTGTAATCCGGTCATGAATTGAGGCCTACATGTCTGAGATATGTTGGCATGTGTCCAGATTTGTTCACAATTGTGAATCCTGAGAGTTTCATCATTGAGATTCTAGACCAGTTGCATTGGAGCCCTCGAAGGAGAATGACTGTCTAAGAGACTGCGTGGTAGAGAAGGGTGGAGGTCCATTCTCTTGGGTGGCGCAGTCTGGGTAGAAGAGAGCTAGGTATTTGGATTGTTTTGAGTGTTGGGAAAGCCTGTGAGAGCTTGAGTGTTGACTAGTTTGGGAATCCAAGTAACACTCTGGAACCGTCATTATGGATTCATAGCCCTGGCTCAGGGGTGACATTGTTTTTGAGATTTGGAAAAGTAGAGTCTATGGTTGGGTGGAACATCCTTGGTCCATAGCCAGTTGGTGTCATATTATATAAAGATAAGTGATCTCTGTTATGGTATTATTTACATGTATATAAATGTATTCCACTGTGTATTTATTTATCATTTAATTGAATCTTTAGAATATGCATGCTTGTTGGTTATTATTGTGCATGTCGTTAGATCTTTTATTTTATGTGTCCTTATTAATTTAAAAAGGTATCGATAAGAGAAATAAGTCCAAGGGTGGGCTTGAAGGTAGTGTACCCTGGCCTTTGGGTGGTGGGGTATGTTACAGATTGGTATCAGAGCTTCTGGTTGAAACATCAGGCCAGTATGGGCTAGGTCTATTGGTCAGAGTCTCGTGGTTGAGATCGAATTCTGACCATGAAGTTGAAAATATCAGGAGGAATGGCGTTGAAGAATATACGCAGGAGATAGAACGCCAGAGATCCCTTGTAAGGGTTTGAAGCATCATGACCGTTCCTTTCAAATTCAGGAGTGATCGTCACTGTGGGATCAAGAGAGATTCAGGATCGTTGGATCGGAGGGTAGGTAACAAGGGGCATCTGATGAAGGCGAAGCAAAGGTTGAGTCACAATCATCAGATCTCAATGGAGAGAAATCGACAGTGGGGAGGCATTGCAGGGATTAGGAAGAAAATTAAAGTTTCTGAAAGTTGTGAGCCCGCAATCACTCAGGATCGTTGATTTTTATAGATAAACAGATCAATGGTGGATATTGATCCCACTACGGACAAGCATATTTTCTTTGTGGAGATCAGCAAGGAAATTAAAGAGTGAGCAAGTTGAGTCTCTGCAATCACTCATGGTCATTGATATTCAAGCAGGGGACATGTGGTAGGGAATCTCGTACTCCGGGAGGAAACAATAAGAAGTTGAGTGAGTAAAGCACTCTTGAAGCCCAAAGCTCCGAAGTAGATCCGGACCATTGATTGAAGTGGACACGTGGTAGTAGATCCTGCACTCTAGCAGATAACCACTTCGGAAGAAAGACGAATGCGAAAAGCTAGAACTCCCAAAGGCCCAAAGCCTGGAGTTCATCTGGACTGTCCATCAACAAGGACACGCAGTGCCATATCTCTCACTTCGGAGACTTAGTACTCTAGAAGATTTTGCAGAGAAAATCACTAGGGAAAGAACTACGAAATTCCCAGAGTCTGTAGTTAATATGGATTGTCCGATAAGGGAGACACGCGTCGGCAGATTGGCCAGATCAAGAATTTGAAGTTTGGGAGAATTGGAGTGTGCTAGTATGGAAACTCCTGAAGGTCGAAGTTACGAAGCCCGAAGAGTCAAAGTGATGGGGCATGATGATGTCACCTGGAGGTGATGTGGACCCTGGAAGGTTAAGCAGTTCAGAAATTCATAGTTCGAGAAACTTGAGGAGTGCAAGTGTAAAATCTTTCGAAGCCTGAAATTTTGAAGTGATGTGGCTCGCGGACATCACCTAGGATGACATGGACACATGGGATGTGTGCCACATGTCAACAAGTTTTGAACATGTGGAGGATTGAAATTTCAATTAGAACATGACACATGTCACCCACCTGATTATTCCACGTGTCCACTTCTAGTATTTCTCCACATGGCGACAGATCGTGTAGTTCGAAGACTGGGCACTCCAGAGGAAAAAGATGTGACAGTTTGTGTTGGGTCGAGAACTCCCGAACGCCAGAGTACATATCGACCATTGATCCCAAAAGACATGTGGCAGTAGATATCGTCGCGGTTCGGAGGATCGACACTCTGGGAGAAAGTGAAGGCGGAGATTTTGAAACTCCCGAAGCCCAAAGAGTCGAAGCGATTCACATTCGTTGATCTATGAGAGAAAAACGTCGACGGATCGTCAAATTCAGGTGAAATCACTCTGAGAGAAAGTGAAGGCGGAGAGTTTGAAACTCCCAAAGACTGAAGAGTCGAAGAGATTCACAGTCATTGATCTGTGAGAGATAAGCGTCGACGGATGATCAACTTTGAGTGAAAGCAGGAGAAAGTGAAGGCAGAGAGTTTGAAGCTCCAAAAGCTTGAAGAGCCGAAGCGATTCATAGTGGTTGATCTGTGGGAGGACACACGTCAGCAGATCGTGAACTCTAGGTGGAAGCATTCTGGGAGGAAGTAAGCAGGGGAAGTTGAGACTTCCGAAGGTCAAAGTCCTAAAGTGGACTAGAGCCATTGATTTGAGGTGGACATGTGGCGCCTAATCTAGAACTTCGGGTATGGAGTACTCTGTGGGAAAGTGGAGGTCAAAAGTGTCGAACTCTTGAAGCACAGAGTCCCGAAGTGGATCTTGATCATTGATCGTGAATGAGGATGAGGATCGTTGATCTGGTCCTGGATGAAGGTTCCGAAGTTGTGAAAGTGTCAGGAAGGATTTGGTTGTGGTTTCGATCCATGGTCACCTGGGGAAATGGTTTGAAAGGATTGCTTGTGCAGAATTAAATTATGTATCAGCTAAGGGATAAAATGGAAATTTTATATGGTTCAGATTGATACATATATGTTCTTCATGAATTGAGAATAAAAAGGACCTATAACATGGTTTGGCAAATGTTGTTTATCATATTCTCAATTCTAACAAAATGGTCGCTTGCACATTTTGCAGAATTAAAGGGTTTAAACATGTCAGCTCAGAATGCATATTGAATAAATGGAAGAAGGTGAGGGAGTCTCCAACCATGATAAGGAGGCCGAAGGCTAGAATACCAGAGTTGGTAATGTAGAGACAGAGTCCAATGGACGCAAGGGAAAAGGAGAGAAAGAAACATTAATAGAAAGTGTAAGAAGCATGAAAATAGAAGTGCAGAGCTACAAAGAAGACAATGAGAGACTGATGAGAGAGAAAATTCAGATAAATGCTCGAGTGTTGCAGAGCTTAAATTAATTGCAGAGGCAAATGAAAAAGGGATCAAACTCAAAACAAGAGGAAGAAGGCAAGTTTCATGAAATAAGAGAGGATCGTGGAAGAGTTGGTTATTCAAGAAGTGCTAGCATAACTCATAGACACCACTCACCTCCTTACTCAGAAAGAAAGTTTTATGAATCGGGAGATTCCATAAGAAGTCCAGAGGTGTCTCCTATTAGGCACCAGAGAAGGAGACAGGAAGTGGATAGCTTGCAAGGAGAGTTGAGGAAGCTTAAGCCACCCTCCTTTGATGGTGAAAAAGAAAGGGAAGACGATGTCGAAGCATGGTTGCTTGGAATCAAGAGGTATTTTCAATTGCATAACTATTCATCAAACCTAGAAGCCAGGATTCCCACCTACCATTTACATGGGAAAGCTGCAATGTGGTGGGATCAATTGAAGCAAGTTGAACATATTAATGAGAGTAGGATCACTTGGAAGCAGTTCAATAAGTACTTCCAGAAGGAGTACCTCTCAAAGAATTTCTATGACAAGAAAATGCAGTAGTTATTTGAACTCAGGCTGGGAAGCATGACTATAAAAGAATATGAGAAGAAGTTCTTGGGATTGTTAAAGCATGTCAGGTTCATTAATGATGAGAAGGTGAAAATAAAGATATTTCTAAGTGGACTGCCATCCTTTTATAAATAAAATATTAGGTATGATGAGCCCAAGACCTTTACTGAGGCCATCAGGAGGGATAAATACATGTATGAGCAAGGCCAGGGAAGAGAAACCCTACAAAAATATTGGAAGGATAAGAAGAAGGAGAAGTCTGATTAGAGGAGGAAAGGATTCAAACCCCCATTCAATAGGAATGAACCTAATAGAAATCATCATGATCAGTATGCTAAGGGTGAATCCAAGAAAGAAGACTCCTTGGGAAAAAGGGGAAGACCACCTATCCAATGTTGGGGATGTAAGGAAAATCACTTGTACAAAGATTGCCCACACAAAAAAGACAGAGTGAAGACTGCGCACAACATCTAAGAGGCTACAACAGTTGAAGATATGGGAAGAATCTATACAGCTTTAGATGATCGACAAGCGGAATACCAGTCCAATATGATCGAGGTGGAAGGTAAGATCATAAACCAGCCTATCGCTATTTTAATTGATATGGGAGTCATTCATTGTTACATTGATCCTAAAATAGTGGATAGATTACATTTGGAGAAAAGTAAGCTTGGAAAATCAAGTTTGGTTTAGTTAGCCATTGGAACCAAAAGGAGAATCCATGATATGGTAAGAAGTTGTTCCATAAGTCTTAATGGTGTGAATAATAGTATTGATCTAAATATCATACCATTGGGGTCTTATGACATTCTAATTGGAATGGATTGGTTGGACAAGCATCATGTTGTCCTAGATTGTCATAGCAAGACATTTACATGTCTTGATGAAGATGGAAAATAGAACATTGTGAAAGGAGTTCTAAGACCCATCTCTATAAGGGAGATTTCATCATTATAGCTGAACAAATGTTTTAGAAAAGGATGTCAATTGGATGCAGCTCATGTGGAAGAGACAGAATATGCAAAGGGGCCAAGCCTTGAAGATTTCTCAATACTACAGAAATTTGAAGATGTATTCCAAGAAATACCAGGGTTTCCACCAAGAAGGGAGATGGATTTCTCAATTGATCTAGTGCCTGGAGCTGACCCAATGTCAAAAACACCTTACAGAATGAGCACACCAGATTTAACAGAATTACAAATGCAGTTGGAGGAATTGGTGAAGAAAGGGTACATACATCCAAGTGTTTCACCTTGGGGAGCACCAGTACTTTTTGTCAAAAATAAGGATGGAACCTTGAGGCTATGTATTCACTTTCGACAACTAAACAAGTATACTATAAAGAAAAAGTATCCTCTACCCAGAATTGGTGACCTCTTTGATCAGCTAAGAGGAGCAAAGATATTTTCGAAGATTGACCTGAGGTCAAGATACCATCAGGTAAGAATCAAGGAAGAAGACATTCATAAGACAGCCTTCAGGACCAGGTATGGGCATTATGAATTTGTAGTGGTGACATTTGGACTAAGGGTAGAGACAGATGCAAAGGCTATAGACCGTACCTAAAGCACCAAAGCCAACACCTCGTACAGATCATACAGATCAAGATCCAGGTGATGCAGATCTAGTAAATGAAGCAAATGAACCAGCTTATCTAGTAGTAGCATCTTACCCAGTTTACATAGTTTATCCAGTTTACTAAGTTGCACCTAACCCAGCCTAGTAGCAGTAGTAGAACCAGAAGAGTCAAAGGTTTCTTCGGGTGATGAAGTGGAGTAAGCAGTTGATTTAGTTGATTATGTAGAGTCTGTTGATTCTGACCCAGGAGCACCATGCACCATATGTCTTTATGTTCTTAATGAATCACATATTCAAAAATTATTTGGATAATTTTGTCATAGTGTTCTTGGATGACATACTTGTCTATTCTAAGTCTGAAGAGGAGCATGAACATCACTTAAGACTGGTATTACAAGTGCTAAGAGAACATCAGTTGTATGCCAAGTTGAGTAAGTGTTCTTTTTATCAAAAGAATATCCATTACTTGGGACACATTATTTCATAGTAGGGCATAGCAGTAGATCCAGAGAAGATTGAATCCATTAGAGGATGGCCAACACCCAGAAATGTGTCAGAATTCATATCTTTTATGGGATTAGTTGGTTATTATAGAAGGTTCATAGTAGGGTTCTCTAAGATTGCTCATCCCATAACTTCTTTGCAAAATAAGGGAACTAAATTTGAATGGACACCTAAGTTTGAAGAGAATTTTAATCTATTGAAGGAAATACTTACTAGTGCACCTGTGTTAAAGATTGTTGACCCAAATGAAAGTTTTGTGGTATATACAGATGCATGTAAGGACAGACATGGGGGAGTCCTCATGCAAAATGGACATGTCATTGGTTATGAGTCCAAAAATCTTAAGGAACATGAGAAAAACCATGCCACACATGACTTGGAGCTTGCTTCCATTGTCCACGCCTTGAATATGTGGAGGCATTATCTCATAGGGAAGAGATTTTAATTAAGGACAGACCACATTAGCCTGAGGTAAATTTTTGAACAGCCAACCTTGAATGTCAGAAAAACAAGATGGATGGAATTTTTAAGTCAATATGACCTCGATATCAAGCATATCAAAGGAAAAGAGAATAAATTTGTCAATGCACTTAGTAGAAAAGTGCATTTCATGCATGCTACTGTTGTTAGTATGCATCAGTCAGACTTGAAGAGAAGAATTTTAGATGATCTTGTTACAGATCAACATTACCTACGGGTAAAGGAAAGCTTACAATAAGGAGATGTACAACAGAAAATAAAGGAGTATGAGATAAAGGAAGATGGATTACTCATGCATAAGAATAGAATCTATGTTCCTAGTTCCGGAGAACTGAGGAATTTGGTATTGAAGGAAATGCATGATGTTCCTTATGTTGGACATCTTGGTTATCAAAAAATGATTACAGTAGTAAGAAGCCAATTCTTTTGGCCGAGAATGAAAAAGGATGTTGTTGATTACATCGCTTGATGTATGGAATGTTAGAAGGTGAAGGTTGAGCATAGGCACCCAACGGGTTTGTTGTAGCCATTACTAATCCCAGAGAAGAAATGGGAGGTTATAACCATTGATTTCATAACTAAATTACCTAGGACAACAAGGAAACATGATTCAATCATGGTGGTGGTTCAAAAATTAATGAAGGCTGCTCATTTTGTCCCTATAAAAACAACACATACAGCGGCTAATATTGCATAAATTTACATGAGGGAGATTGTTAGGTTGCATGGGATACCTAGGACAATTTTCTTGGACAAAGATACAAAGTTTACCTCCAATTTCTGGAGGGGATTGTTTAAAGGATTTGGTACAAATCTAAACTTTAGCACAGCATACCATCCCCAATCAGATGGACAAACAGAGAGGATCAATCAAGTAATTAAAGATATGTTGAGAATGTATGTGATGGATAAGCCATACAAGTGGGAAGATTACTTACACTTGGTTGAGTTTGCATATAATAATGGGTATCAAGCTTCATTGAGAATGAGCCCATTTGAAGCCTTGTATGGTAGTAAATGCAATACTCTAGTGATTTGGGACAGCCTAGCAGACAGAGTGGTACTTGGGCCGGAGTTGCTCAAGGATATGGAAGACTAGATGGTTAAGATCAAGTAGAATTTGAAGGCAGCTTAGGATAGATAGAAAGTTTATGCAGATAAGAACGGGACAGCTAGAGAATTTAAAGTAGGGGAGCATGTAATTTTGAAAGTGAAGCCCAAGAAAAGCTCCTTGAAATTGGGTGGTTGAACAAAGATGGCAGCCAGATTCTATGGTCCACTTGAAATATTGGACAAAATAGGGCCAGTTTCATACATGCTTGCATTGCATGCTTCCATGAATGTGCATAATGTATTTCATGTATCTTTGCTAAAGAAATATGTACATGATCCTAACCATTTTATCGATTGGCATATGATTCAAGTAGAGACAGAGGGAGACTTTTAGGTTCATCCAATGCAGGTATTAGACACAAAGGTCAAAATGCTCTGGAATCGAGTTATAGAGCTGGTAAAAGCTCATTGGACCTGCTATGGTCTTGAAGATGCTACCTAGGAGGATGAATATGCCATGCGGGTAGAGTACCCACAGATTTTTGAATAAATTTTGAGATTTT
The DNA here is from genome assembly GCA_032191745.1 of Picea mariana. Classification (NCBI taxonomy): domain Eukaryota; kingdom Viridiplantae; phylum Streptophyta; class Pinopsida; order Pinales; family Pinaceae; genus Picea; species Picea mariana. The sequence continues at coordinate 14,278 of JASDQU010213072.1, forward strand.
GATCTCTATTTTGTATATGCACTGAGGACGGTGCCAAAATAAGAGGGAGGGGATGTAACACCCCGAGTTTTGAACCCCCATTTTAAATAATGTATTGTTACAATGCTGAGAGGGCAGAGTGCCCAAAACAATTATTAAAAGGCCAGTGTTCCCAAGAAATGTAATGTTTTGATCATTATTAATAATAAATACATCGTTGGTTGCTAGAAGGACAAGGACTAGAGTTATAGTGGGCTATGACAAGAGAGGGGGCTTGAGGGGATAAATGTTATTTCCTATTTTAATTACCCCTTTTGTCTGAGTGAGGGGATCAGTTACGTGAGATTTTTGGGGGAGGCCAGGAGGTTCTTGATTCCCCATGAAATACTTAAACCCACCCCTGGTCTGTTGGGGGGGTTGGTTGTTGTCTCGTTCGCTTCTTCACTTCTTCTTTCATTCCATTATTTCCCTCATGCATGCATTCACTGATTGTTCATTGTTTCACACTTTGGGTGGAGACCTCACTCCATTCATTTCTGTCACCCGTTCATCTTCCTCATTCGTGCCTTGGCTTGGGAGAGGGAAACGAACTGTCGAAGAGTAGCCATGGTATTGTGGGTTCTAGTGGTTGTTGGTGTAATCCAACCATGACTTGAGGCTTTCATGTCTGAGATGTGTTGTTATGTGTCCAGCTTTGTTCACAGTTGTGAGTCCTAAGAGTTCCATTATTGAGATTATGGACCAGTTGCGTTGGAGCCCTGGAAGGAGAAGGACTTCCTGAGGGACTGCGTGGTAGAGAAGGGTGGAGGTCCATTCTCTTGGGTGGTGCAGGCTGAGTAGAAGAGAGTTGGGTACTTGGATTGTTGTGAGTGCTGGGAAATCATGTGAGATCTTGAGTGTTGACTGGTTTTGGAAGCCAAGTAACACTCTAGAACCGTCCTTGTGGATTCATAGCCCTGGCTTGGGGGTGACATTGTTGTTGAGATTTGGAACAGTAGTGTCTACGATTGGGTGGAACGTTCTTGGTCTGCAGCCAGTTGGTGTCACTTTTTATAAATATAAGTTCTCTTTGTTATGGTATTATTTACCTGTATATGAATGTACTTCGTTGTGTATTTATTTATCATTTAATTGAATCTTTAGAATATGCATGCTTGTTGGTTATTGTTGTGCATGTCATTAGATATTTTATTTTATGCATACTTATTAATTTAAAAAGGTGTCAGTAAGAAAAATAATTCCAAGGGTGGGCTTGAAGGTAGCGTACCCCAGCCTGTGGGTGGCGGGGTATGTTACATGGCCCCATCAATGGGTGACACGTGTCACGTTCTAATGGGCACATAGGGTCTGTGAAAAACATGAATCAAGGTGACACATGGCACGTCAAACATGGCCCCACATCACCCTGGTTGACATCAATGTGCCATGTCACTCTGGACTGATAGCCTTCCAACACCCCTTATATCCCACAGTCGGGATGGTTCCACATAGATCCATAGATCTACAGCCTCCGTTGCTTTGTAACTTCGGTGTTCGGGGAATCTACCGTGTAATCTCCTCATTACTCTTGGAATGATCAGCTTCAATATGACCACTGTCTAGATCCAATGGTCAGGAGGGATCCTGATGTGTCCTCAAATCGATGGTTCGTGTTACTTCGCGACTTCGGTGTTCGGGGGTTCTACCCGCTTAACACTCCTTTTCTCCTGGATTAGGACTTCGTCGAAGTGCTATACGCAAATCCTTCCACTGGTTGATCAGATGGTTGGGAGGGGTTCTCAATGGACTCTCTAGATCCATGTCTCACATTGACAGATCCCACAGTCACGGTTAGGAAAACTGCCAGATGTCATTCAACCTCACTAGTAACTGTACCAGCAGGTTACCTTTGGTTTTTTTCAAGGGTTGATAAGTCATATGTCCCATAGCTCTGAAATCCCTAAGTTCTGATACCAGAATAGCTTCACTCCTTTCGGGCCTAGCTAAGGGCTCCCAGGTATTGGTCATATGGATCCTCTGGCAAGTCTCGGGGTTAAACGCCCAACTGTTTATCATGATTTAGTTAGGGTCGTGGACATGATCCCTCGGTGACACCGAAAACTGGTTTTAAGGAAACACCTTCCATTCACGAGACTTAACTTCTAAAACAAAGAAAGGTATTTATCGACTAGTACAAGAACCGTAAAATTATTCTTAGATTCATTTACATAACAACATCTAACATTTCTCTTGCTTCTAAGAAGAGGCACACAGAAACCATGCAAATACAAGGGCTCTCAGAAAAATAGTAATCATTTCTAATGATTAATCAAACAATGTAAATCTTAATCATGAACAAATACATTCAATCGCCACTTCCATTCTAGTACACATAGTATAAAAATACTTATCAGGAAACCAGAATCATGAAGCAACTATTGAGAAGGGTGCTTGTTTCCACCCAATTGTATGCACAACCACTCCTGAATGGATTTACCGTTGACCACCCCCTAGATAGACCATGATGCTCTAAGAGAGACTCTTCCTTCTTGTTCCTCAACAGTCAAGGATGGAGGTTACTCTCCTCCTCTCAGAGGAACTTGGAAAAATGGTTTTCTCTCCACCAAGAAAGGGGGACTGCAATGAGTACTTCCTCAGTCACTTGTCTTCTCTGCAACCCCATTTATTATCTTGGACTGAAAACACTGCCAGCAACTTCTTGCACCCAGATAAAGTTTGTTTCTCATTTCTCCTTTGAACCAGAGAGTTGCACGCACTCTTCTCTTTCAGGAAGAATGGTCCCATGGCTCATCTTCCTCGCCAATCCTCTCTACCCATGAATTCCCCTATTTTTGTTCCTTCCTTGGCAATATTGTGTGGGTTTGAATCCCCATTTTGTGGTCAGGTCAGGAAGTATTTCAAGTGGGTACTATGCTCATCTCCTCATTAACTCTTGAGGAGGGCTTCCCAACTACCAGCCTGACTAGAAATTTATTTATGGGTCAGAGGACTAATCTGGGTATAAGTAATTTAAATCCAGTAAGGTACTGGTCTAGTGGGGGTCATATCAACCATTTTCGGTTCCCCTCACCATCTCTCTCATAGCATCATGATCTATCTTGGCAAACCCCCTTTCAGCAGTTATGAAACACTATCCATTTTTAATTAATAACAGAAATGCATACATTACCTTTTATAACAAAAAGCTTCATCAAATCCAACATCCACACATATTCAGTCTGCCATGGTCTTTTGGCAAGTTATATTTATATTTACAAGCTGGGGAAAACAGGGGTGTTACATTCATCAAATAAATAAATAAAATACATTATTAATATGGGGAGTCCAAAACTAGGGTATTAAATCTCCATCCCCCTTATTTTATCATTGTCCTTAGTGCATATCACCATGCAGGTGTACATATATACAAATTTTTTATCAAAAATTCAAAAATAACTGCGAGTATGTCTCCCACATTTTACCTTCCAACTTCTAGGTTACTTCTTCAGGGTTGTGGCATGTCCACTCGACCTTCACCTACCCTATGGATTTTTTCTGGAGCACCATGACCTTCATGTCCAGTATATGCATTGGTTTTACCCATAAGTCTCCTTATGAATGCACATGAATCAAAGTCCAATCAATGACATGGTTAGGATCATGCACATACATTTTCAACAAAGATACATGAAATACATTCTGCACATTCACGGAAGCGGGTAATGCAAGCATTTATGCAACTTGTCGTATTATGTCAAATATTCCAAATGGAACACAAAATTAGGTTGGTAACTTGGTAAAACTACCCAACTTTAGTGATATTTTTGTGGGCTTCACTTTAAAAAATCCATGCTCTCCCACTTTAAATTCTCTACTTGTCTTTCTCTTATCTGCATAACTATTTTTCCTATCTTGTGTTGCTTTCAAATTCTACCTAATTTTAAACATATGCTCTTCCATCTCCTTGAGAAGTTCTAGCCCAAGTCCTACTATATCTATTGGGTTGTCCCAACTCACTGGAGTATTGCATTTTCTACCAAGGAAAATTTTAGGGGCTAAATTTCACCCATGGGCTAATTTTCCATGTTTTTCTTAAAAAAATATTCACCAATTTCCATTTTTTCTAAAAATGATTCACCTAAATCCTATAGGATAAAATTATTTTACCTTAAAATTCCCCAAAATTTATAGAAAAATGTACAAAATCCTTAGAAATCCAACTATTTTAACAAAAATCGCCAAACATTTTACAATTTGCATATTAAAGACT
>JASDQU010213074.1:4772-16001 GCA_032191745.1 Picea mariana
TCATGCAACTTTTCAATAAGTCGGTTCTTCTCCTCCTTCATGGCCATCAACTGCTCTTGAAGGACAATGCTCTCTTCTCTATCTTTCCACAACTCTTGTACCATATCTTTCATGGTTAGCAATGCCTGAAACATCTCTTTGTCAAAGAAATTAGATTTGGAAGATGTAGGAGAACTATCAATGTTTGAAGCTTCCTCCATACTTGCAAGATATCAAACTTCAACACAAAACTTTCACAAATACCAACAGCTAAATCTCAAGCTATCATTGGCAAATACATGAGCAAAATAAACTATGCTCTGATACCATTTGATCTGAAAATAGAAGGCTGACTTGTTATGCTATGCAAGCACCCTATACTTCAATAAAATAAACCTTACAGGACCTTGCTTCATGTGTTAAAATATGCAAGATGGTTTATGTGTTAAGTTCTTGCTTCTTCTTGTCAAAGTTCATGTGTGAGGAAATGTTCTTTTAAAATATTAATTATGTGCTATAAACCAATACACAGCAACATAAATTGCAGCAAATAACACAGCAAACTCACAACAACAACAAGATGATAAAGGAGTTCACCCCTCTCTGGGCTACATCTCCTTGAGCCTCCTTCAATGGACTAGGCTCTATGGGATTAGTTTGTCAAATGTTATTTTACAAGCTTCTGCTCAACTCCAATGGATTTACAGACTGTACCATTGGGTTCAAAATACATAAAAAACCCCAAAAATGACTATTAGAACTCTGAAAATGGATCTTGTCTCATCCAATCATGACCTCTTCTGCATGTGGCCTCCAAGCTTCCCTGAGCTTCTCTGTGGAAAAAATACCTTTAAAAGTCCTCCAATGGATCTGAAACCTATCCCAATGTGTTCAGAGCATAATAATTAGTCAAAAATGACTATTTAGTCTCAGAAAATAGACCTGTACTCATCTGAGCAATGCCTCAAACAATGAGGGCTTCAAGCTTCCTGGAGCTTCCTCAAAATTCAATGGTTAAAAACCTGCAATAGAAGTCTTCAAATGCCTGTGAAAACTGTGCCAATGGACTCAGAACGTCCAAAAACCCCTAGCTGGGATTTTTCGGCACCTCATTTGGCCAACAACTCCAGAAGTTAGGCCTCCTGCCATTTTTCCTCCTTCAAGCTCTGTCACTGGTTCGCCATTTCGCACCTGTGGGTGAATGAACCTAGCTTCTGAGTGTTTCCCGTGCCTAAACCCAACACTCGTGCGCCTCTCCACAAAACATGCCAAATTGTCGAACAGTTAACGGAAATAGATCCCCCAAGGACGGAGGTGTTGGGCGCATGGGGGACCATATGGCCATGTCCCGCGCATAAAAAGGCACATGTTGCCACTGTTCGATGTGAAAATGACAAGTGGTCGGTAACCATTTGCAACCCAAACCAAACCACGCACAAAACTCCGTGTATAAAGCGGTCACATGTATAAAATACATACGTCCGGGGCTAACTCCATTTGGAAACCTCTCGCGCGCGCCCTCCGTTTACAACGAATGGTCACATGCGAATGTAACACAACCGTGGGCTTAATATTTAAACACCACACGCAATTTAATCAAATGTATTGGTCATATTATGTACCAAAACCTACGGCTACAATGTTAAAAATCCCCGCGCTCCGTGTTTAACCCCGCAGTCATATGTTAACGCATGGAACCACGGGTTGACGGTTAAAAATCCCTGCGCTCCGTGTTTAACCCCGCGGTCATATGTTAACGCATGGAATCACGGGTCGACGGTTAAAAATCCTCGCGCTCCATGTTTAACCCCGCGGTCATATGTTAACGCATGGAACCACGGATCGACAGTTAAAAATCCCCGCGCGCGTCCGCGCGCAATTGCATTTTTAAATAGTGGTCATATGTAAACAGTAATACATCCAAGGGCCGGGGCTAGCCTCGGCCCGACCCCCCGCCATTTGCAACAATATGTGAATTTAAATAACATAATACCCACATTCATGTTAAGAACCAATGGGCGATATAATGGCTAGCGGAGTTTTGTGAAGTTGTTGCATAGTGGGGAGGTCCGGGGGTCGAACCCCGCGGCCTCCAAAAAATTTTAATAAATGAACCAAATAGTCAAACCCAGGGTGCCACATGGAAGCCCTTGATTGGGCCACATGGCACCCATCCATTCGTTCAAATGATGCCACGTGTCAAAACTTGATTCGACCACCATCAGCCAATCAGAATCTGCCACGTCAACAGGTGCCACGTCACTGTATGGTCGCCACGTCAGCTGTACGGCCTCTGCCACATCACCATACGGACTGTACGGACAGGTACAGTCAGCATCCAAAAATTTTGCTTGTTTGGCTTGGCAAACAGATCACGATATCTTCTCCATATGGACTCTGTTTGCGAAAGTAAATATACCTCCGGAATCCGGAAGACGAGACGGACGCAATGGCACCGTTTTCATCGCATTCCGTGCACTTTAAAATTTGAGCAAATTTTTGACCCCTGGTCCAGATTTTGACCAATAAGGAAGTAAAAGAATGAGGCCAAGGAAAGGGCCATGAAATCTTTAAACGAAAAGGATGAAGCCGAGATAACGACGGATAAAACACAAGCGATCATCCAAAAATTGTGCAAGGAAATTATGGAAGTACCAATATTAGTAGAGGCTAATATGGTAGAGCAGGTTTTGAAATTGGTGAAGTCATCAAATGCTTCCACACGAGGATTGAGGACCTACAGTTGAAAAGTACGTCGAGAACCCCACCAGATGAAAGAGAAGGAGGAGAGAGAACGGTGATGACCATCGTAGAAAACATCCAAAAGTTGGAGGAAGAATGCACAAAACTCTACGAGGAAAGTGCACAAATATGGATAGATCTGGTCGAATATCCAAAGATGAATTTCATGGACATAAAATTAAGGGAAGCACAGGAAAAGGATCAGAAAGTGTCAGAGAGTATAAACCCCCTTCCACCAGCGGAATGAATGACAACCATTTTGTCACAGAGGTAGTCATACATGTTGAAAAGATGAGGGATCAATAGAAGATCCTTCAACAATGCTTAGGACAATTGTAAGAAGAAGCATTGAAGGTGATAGGACAACTGGTGACTGCACAAGGAAAGGTGAATCAATCAACACATGAAACAGAAGAAAAGTTTACAACCCTGATTGCGTAGGGTATAGAAGAGATTGTGGAAATAGAGGAAACAATAATAACGGAAGTTGTAGAATCTAAGGAATCCTCCCAAAAGTTCATCGAAGCATGGAGGAGAAAGAAATGGGCCTAAGTGGCTCGGGACGAGCCACAGGTCAATGTTAGGGGCCTGTTGGATAGGAAATGTGGAAATAATATTCACGAAAATCCTAAAGTATGGAAGATTTGTGAAAAAGAAGAATAAATAAGACAAGGCAGGAGTGGAGTGCACAGTTGAGGTACATCCAGGTTCGGGATCGCACAGTTGAGGCACAAGCAAGAGTATTGTGCGTAGCAGGAACATACAAAGTAAAGGAATAAAGCAGAGAATAAAGAAAAAGAAGAAAGTGGGAGAAAAGGAAGGATGAAAGTCTGACGTGCTGAATATAGAAGGACGTGCAAAAGTAGGAAGAATAACAACGAGATCGCAAAAGCAGCATGTAGAAGGAAAATCAAGCTAGATCAGTGAGTCAACTTGAGTTTTCAGGAATTGTAATAGGGTTTTGGGTCAGAAAAGTAGGGTTTTAATCCCTACAAATCATGTATAATTATGTAATGGGCTGGGAGAATAGGGGTTCATCGGTTTTGAGTTCTTGGGTTTTTGTATTCCTCTCTTTTGATTCCAGTGAGTTGAGAGTTTTGTAGACTTTTGTTCAATAGATGAGTCTGTGTCTGAGTGTTAAGGAGATGGTTCAGAGAGAGAGAGAAAGTATTTCATTACAGAGCGGTTAGGCTAGATGAAAGAAAAGATAGCATGATGTATCTTTGTAAGCACAATGCAAAAGCCTAAGACAATTACAGAAAGTATAATAAAGAATCCAGTCATTGTGGATGTTGTTACTAGACATTTCTCTTGGTTGTAAAATATAAATGCCTAAACCAACTTCTGACTGGAAATCTATCCCTTCCAGCCAAACAGGGCTCCCTCATATGACTTCAAAATATGGGTTGTTCAATCACACCAAGCAACAAATTTACAATGAAATACAGTGGCCAAATTTAAGAGAATAAAACAAAGGGTAAACAGGTTTAAGGATATAAGACATTAGACTAGATAAAGGGTTGTAAGCTTTTCAAATCATAATACTAATTCCATTAGGAATGTAGTCTCATCTGTTAGAGCATAAAAGCCGATAAATGAAGGTGGAAGAATAAAACAAAGGGTAAACAAGTTTAAGGATATAAGACATTAGACTAGATAAAGGGTTGTAAGCTTTTCAAATCATAATACTAATTCCATTAGGAATGTAGTCTCATCTGTTAGAGCATAAAAGTCGATAAATGAAGGTGGAAGAATGGAAGAATAACACAAAATCTCATCCCTTGCAGAGGGAAAAAGCAGTCTCTACATGTCTGAGATGAAGAACAAATGATTTACTAGGAATTTCCAATGATGAATCCAGCGTATCAAAAGGTGAATGCAGGAAAAACATATTAGGGTTATGATCAATATTATATGAAAAGAAGGAAATAAATCCTTTCTGATTCATAAGGTTTAGCAGTAAAACTCAGGTCCAATCAAATCTCACAGCATTTATATGGAAATATGAGATCTAAAAGCTTCCTTTATGTTTGCAATGGTGGAGGTTGTACCGAATTGTTACACTTCCAATCCTAACAATAATCTTACTGCAAGAGAAAAATGAACAAAGATGGCATAATGAGAATCTTAAAATAGAAAAATTGAAAGAAGGACAAGGCTCTAAGAGAAATGAGCAATGAATCCAATGAATTAATGCTTGTTGTCTAAGAATATTTACAACAGTCACACAGGGTTTACAAAGAATGCAACCTTGCTGCCAAGAAAAATCCCTAAAATGTTAATCCTCTCTTCATACAAATTTATTTTATATAAGCATTCAGTTCCTTTCTAGAAACATAAATTTGTTTCTTGACAATTCAATGAAGATATTTGACTCTGATTTGAAAGTTGGAGGATCTCCCTTTTTTCTTTGTTTCTCCAAACTTATGATTTTCAACTAACTCTGCAAAAAATATTAACAAAATTATAAATTAAAACAATTAAAAATGAAGAACAAACCCAAATCTAGAAATCATATGAAACCAAACTCTCCAAAAGAAAATCAATTTAATTAATTAATAAAAATTGAATCTGAGCTTCCATTTTTTTCTTTCCATGATATTCTCTCCAAATAGATATTCTAGAAATCAAATTTTAACAGTATGTCATTCTAGTAATGAAATCTCTTCCAAAAACTCATTCGTAAACCCAATTGTTATTCACAACTTTGTTTTTTGTTAATTCTTAGGAAGGTTTAATGATCAGATTTGGTTGAATAAATGTTTCCTCCTCAATCTCAGATTTCCAATGAGGTATCACGGGCCTAATTTCGTGCCCCAGATCTCGAGATATGGCCTCCCGAAGTTAGGGTCATGAAACTGCTCCAGTGCAAAATGGTGAACGATTGGTGTGTTTCGGGTAAGTTTAAAAAAGCCAAAAATTAAAAATCCCACATGTATGGGATGAAATAAAAGTTTGATGTTTATATAAAAAAAAATGTGTATGACACATTTGTGTGAACGTGGAGTGAGGAGACCGTGGTGCAGGTAACACTTAATTAAATTTTATTTAAAAATTAAAATATATTAAAATAATTTAAAGCTAGTTTATAATGTGTTATGGTGGATAGGATAAGAGTATACATGTAGTTTGAGAATGGGATGGTTAGGTTAGGTGTAGCGTAGTGTAGGAATTTGGGGGAAGGGAGTATGGGAATTCACACTTACCCCCAAAGTTCGGAGAGGCAGAGCTAGGTGGGGTAGATTTTAGGCTTAGATGGGTACGTGTAAGGTTTGATGGAGTGGGTAGAATAGGTTAGGTGAGTGAGAGTGGAGTAATGACTTCGAGGCTTTGGGGGGAATTTAAAAATTAAAATAATTTAAAGCTAGTTTATAATATGTTATGGTGGATAGGATGAGGGTATACGCGTAGTGTGAGAATGGCATGGATAGGTGGGTAGGAAGGTGCGTAGAGTAGGGTAGGGTAGGACTTTTGGGCTTTAGGCTTTGGGGGAAAGGAGTATGGGAATTGACACTTACCCCTGAAGGAGAGGTAGAGTTAGGTGGGGTGGGTAGGTGAGTAGGAAGGTATGTAGAGTAGAGTAGGACTTTGGGGCTTCGAGGGAAGGGAGTATAGGAATTGACACTTACCCCTAATTTAGGCTTAGATGGGTACGTGTAAGGTGGGATGGGGTGGGTAGAATAGGTTAGGTGAGTGAGAGTGGAGTAAGGACTTTGGGACTTCATGGGAAAATAAAACATGAAACTTAAAACATCCTGAAGTACCATAAAACATATTAATTAAATAATGATAAATAATAATTAAATAATATATATATATAATAATTACATAAAATAAATAATAAATATACAAAAAATAAAATAATATGTATAATAATTACATCCAAGAATATGCCATGTGTCAAGAGATGTGGTAACAAAATAAATATATAAAAAATAAAATAATATGTATAATAATTACATCTAAGAATATGTTATGTGTCAAGAGATGTGGTAACTAAGGTTGATGTGGGGATTTTGTATTGATGATATGTGGAGGTGACAATAGAAGAACCATGTGTAAATTTTTGCTATGTGGATTGTGTTAAGCTAGTGCTGCCATGTCATCAATAATAATTACATAAAATAAATAATAAATATACAAAAAATAAAATAATATGTATAATAATTACATCCAAGAATATGCCATGTGTCAAGAGATGTGGTAACAAAATAAATAATAAATATATACAAAAATAAAATAATATGTATAATAATTACATCTAAGAATATGTTATGTGTCAAGAGATGTGGCAACTAATGTTGATGTGGGGATTTTGTATTGATGATATGTGGAGGTGACAATAGAAGAACCATGTGTAAATTTTTGCTATGTGGATTGTGTTAAGCTAGTGCTGCCATGTCATCATGCCAACTAATCAAAACAGTTAAAAAATGCAAAACTTCAACATGCCATAACTTTTGATCCAGGAATTGGAATGAGAAAAATTTTATATCCTCGAAAAGATCTCGAGATGAAGATAATGGGATTATTAAAAATGGAAAATTGTAAAAACCAAAAATAACTCAAAATATGAAATCAAAAGCAAACCTATGAAATATACACTTAATTTTATATGAGGACGCTTTATTTTCAAGAAACATTAAGACGAGGACGTTAAGGCCTCCATAATAAACTCTGAACTAAAAGCAAATCAAACCAAACCCTCACACAAGTAAAATTCAAAATGCCTATTCTAAAAAAATTAAAATTTTTATTTAGAATTTATTCTATGTTGCAACAATGGACATAGCCCAAAGTTGGGTGAACCACGTTAACTATTGTGTTTATTTATCTTTTATGTGATTGATCATGGATACTTTCTTGATGCATGTTAGACTAGATTTATATTATGTGTGATCATTGAGCAAGAGTATGAATGACACAGTAATTGGGTTATGCTAAAATCTTAAGTATAATGGTAATACATAATTGAATTCACTAAGTAACTTAAATACAAAATAACACACACACAACAAACATGTAAAAATAAATAGGGTGATCACCTCCCATTCCCTCCCTACTGTAGAAACTCAGTTCCTACAGCCCCAATAGATACCTCAGGTGACACTTCACTTGCATGTAGGTGATGCCAAAAGGGTTGGTGTCTGAATGGTTTTGTTGGTCAAGATAAATCGAACCTAGGGTCTTACTACCGCACACATGCCAACAATGATTCCATGAAATGTGGGTGTCATTGTGAAAATGAGTGCCTAAAAATTGGTCAGTATAACCTGAAATCTCACATGTTTTCTATTGACATGGGTGGTTGTGACATTTTTCTTGGTGTTGAATGGTTACACATTATTGGCCTCATAACCATGTATTTTAAGGATTTAACCATGCAATTCCAACAGGAAGGACAACAATATAAATTCTAATCCATTACAGCAGGGTCTCTAGAGATCAACAATTCCCACCACATGGAAAAGTTACTTAAAAAAGGCCATGCTTGCATCATTACCCAATTACATTCCATTCAAGCAGTTGAGACACCCACGGTACACCCTGACCTTCAAGCTATCCTTTCCCGCAATCCCACTATTTTCAAAACTCCCCAAGTCCTTGCCCCCCTCCTACAAATACCATGACCATTCCATTCCTTTAATCCTGAGAAGTCTTCCTCCCAATGTTAGCCCTTGTCGTCATCCCTTTCCTCAAAAAAATGAAATTGAGAAAATTGCCCAACATTTGTTAAAAGAGGGTGGTATCCATCCCAGTACCAGACCATATTCTTACCCTGTTTTCATCGTCCTCAAGAAGGAAGGCACTTGTGCATGTGTCTTGATTTTATTTCCCTTAACAAACTTACCATCAATGAAACTTTTCCCATTCCCATCATAGATTACCTTCTATATGAACTTAGTGGGGCTCAATACTTTACCAAACTTTACCTTTGTTCGATCTACCAACAGATACATATGAAAGAGGACAACATCCCCAAGACTTCATTCCACACTCATAAGGGACACTATTAGTTCTTGGTTATTCCCTTTAGTCTTTGTGATTCCCCATCCACTTTTCAAAGTCTCATGAATTGTGTCTTTCTTCCTCTCCTATGTCACTTTGTGTTAGTTTTCTTTGATGATATTCTCATCTATAGTAAAACGTGGCAATCCCATCTCACCCTTGTAGATCAAGTTCTACATATCCTCTCCAAGCACCAACTTTTCCTTGAACAGTATAAATGTTCTTTTGGTGCCTCTGAAGTTGAGTACCTGGGTCATATTGTTGGAAAGGATGGTGTAAGGGTGGATCCCAAGAAAATTGAAGCTATACAGAATTGGAATTTCCATAAAACTCTTAAAAGTATGTGTGGTTTCCTGGGTTTAATGGGATATTATCTCAAGTTTGTTCATAATTATGGAAAAATTGCATCTCCTCTCATAACTCTCCTTAAAAATAATGCTTTCAGTTGGACTCCAACAACTGACCAATCCTTCCAAGCCTTGAAAGAAGCTATGTGTGCTACTCCTATATTGGACCTACCTAACTTCACTAATACCTTTGTTTTGGAATGTGATGCATCAGGAAGAGGAATTGGGGCATTCCTCATGCAAGATGGACGACCTTTGGCTTTCATCAACAAATAGTTGTCGAACTAACATTTGGGCCAATCGATTTATGAAAAAGAAATGTTGTCTATTTTTCATGTAGTGGATCTTTGGCATCGTTATCTATTGGAACAACGCTTGCAACTTAAGATGGATCATAAAATCCTAAACTAATTCATGGAATAATGAATTTCATCCTCGGAGCAACAAAAATGGGTGACCAAGATATCTGGATATGATTATGAGATTGTTTATAAGAAGGTCAAAGAAAATGTGATGGTTGAATCTCTTTCCAGGAAATATAAAGACGAAGGGTCCCTCTTTTCCCTCTCATTCATTGTCGCCAACTAGATTCAAGCTATTCAACAAGAATGGTTGAAAGACCCAAAAGTTTTTTGCCTAATCCAAAAAATTCAATAGGATCCCCGAGCTACTATAGAATACTCTTGGCACAATGACGAGTTTCTCTATAAATGTCACTTGTATTTAAGAAAATGGTCGGCAATTAAATCCAAGGTTCTCTATGAGTTTCATTCTTAACATTAGGCCAGTCAGGATTTACCAGAACTTATGAACGAGTCAAACAATATTTCTTCTGGGACAGTATGAAACATGACATCTGCACCTTTGTGGTTGAATGTGACACTTGTCAACACAATACGGGAAATACTATCAAACCTCTGGGTACACTCCAACCACTTCCACTTCCACCTACTATTTGGACATATATCTATATGGATTTCATTGTTGTCTTACCCAAATCAGGAAATAATTCAGTCATCATGGTGGTCGTGGATATTCTTTCCAAATATGCTCATTTTTGTGCTCTTCAACACCCATTAACAACATCCACAGTGGTTCAAATTTTTATGGACAATATCTTCAAACTCCATGGAATGCATCATTCTATTGTTTTTTACCGTGATCCCACTTTTACCATCAATTTCTGGAAAGAATTATTCAGGCTCCAGGGAACTCAATTGCATCTCAGCACAACCTATCATCCCCAGATGGATGGCTAAACAGAAGCAATCAATAAGTGTTTGGAAACATATTTGAGGTATTTTTCATCTGACAGACAACATCAGTGGGTTCAGTGGTTATGCCTAGTTGAATGATGTTAAAACTTCTCTTACTATACTTCCACTGGCATGACTCCTTTTGAAGTAGTCTATGGAAAAAATCGACCCTCGGTTCTCCCATACATACCGGGTGTTTCCAAGGTTGAGGAGGTTGACCAAAATCCTACCATATGCATGACCATTCTTCGTACTCTCAAAGAAAAATTGGACTGCATGAAGCAACATGCAGATCAAGGTCATTATAAACTTCAATTTATTTAGGTGTTTCTCCATCTCCAACCATACAAGAAAACTTCACTCAAAGCCCAGCAATGTCAAAAAATTGCACCAAAATTTTATGGTCCTTATACTATTCTCAAACTTCTGGGGCCAGTGGCATTTCAGTTAGCTTTTCCCAGTCACTCCAAGATACATCCTATTTTTCATGTCTCATGCCTAAAGAAAGTGATTGGCACCAAATGCCACACCTAGACCAGCCTAACAAAGTTGGACGAAGAAGTTTCTATTTGGTCACAACCACAAGTCATCTTGGCCCAGCAAGAGCATCGCCTCCGTCAATGCACCATCAAGGAATTTTTGGTTCATTGGAAGGATACTCCACCAGAAGATGCAACTTTGGAACCAACTACCTTTCTACATTAGTTTCCTCATCTTAAGCCTTGAGGAAAAGGCTCTTTTTTAAGAGGGAGGGTGTTAGAATATAGAAGATGGTGTGCTTGTTTTACCATTGATGATACCTTCGTCACCCAACCATAGGTCGAAGCCTCCCTCCGAGCACCTTAACCTTGACTGAGAATTCCTCCAGAAGCAAACCCTAGGCTAGATAGCCAAAC